>JACAXG010000087.1:3087304-3172905 GCA_018881555.1 Amblyornis subalaris
CCAGGATCCAGGAGAGCTGAGTGTCTTGCGCTGCGGTATCCTGAGCTCGCGGAGAGATGGAAGGACCCTTTCCTGACCAGAAAATGCAGCTGCACCCTTTTCCCCTCCATCTACCCGGGCTTGTGGGCTTGGCAGACAAAGTCTTACTCTTCCAATCAAAGTCTGTGCACTCATAAGCTTGGTAGCAGTWGGATTAAAAGCAGTTAAGAAATCCCCTGCTTTTAGCTTAGAAGAGGGCACAGCATTTCTGAGTTCCTTGCAGCATTTGTGAGTGCTTGGTGGTCACAGCTGTCATGCACCCAGCTCGGTGTTGACTCTGGTGCAAACACTCTGACGCGGAGCTGCGGGCAGCTGATGAAGTGTCTTCATCATAGTTTGCTGAGTGCCTTGTCTATATTTTCATGATTTATTACTTCCCTGACTTTCTTGGGTGTTAGAAGGAACAATGAATCAATCCAAGCATTTTCAGAGCTGGGACTGCTAATTGCGTGAGCTCTGTTTACTGCTCGAGAGCTCCAGTTTTGACAAGTCTCTTGACCCCATGTTAATACATGTGATTAATTATCGTTMAGGGCATCTGCAGCAACAAACCGGATAGGTAACACTTCAGAGCTATTATTTGTCTCTGAACAAGCAATAAACATAATTATGTTTACACTGTGTTACAACCATAGCAGGTGGTGAAAGWAGGTGCTTTTGAAGGTGTGGGGGTAAACCACCGCTCCCCGGAGATGGGTGTCCAGAGAGCACAGGCTGAAGGGATGGGGAGGCAGGTCTGAAGCAGTTCCTTCTCTTGACTCCTTGGTGATTTCACAGTGGCTTTTCCTTTCCTGTGTGTGTCACTACAGAGGACTGCAAGCAAGGGCAGAGGTGCTGCATCACCTGGTGTGTGAAGGAGGGGTGGAAAGCACYACGCTCAGGCCAGAGGGTTAGCGGGTGCCAAAGGTTTGCAGTGTTTCACAAACTGACGGAACAAACCCTGATGCTGTGGACCCCGCTGGGCACTTTTCTCTGGAGGCTTGCCCTGCCCTGCCAGGCTTTACCCTGCTGTCCTGCTCTGCCTTTGCTCTGTCTGGTATTGGTATTCGTTCCCCCTGGAACAGGGCTCTTCCTTCCCAGTGGAGGGAATCTACCCCATATGCAGCTACTTGCTTATCTGGAGAGGCCTGAGGTGAAGCCGGGACAGAAGGACCTGTCTCCTTGTCTCACACCACTYTTGGCTTGTTGCAGGTCTTTGGAGTTAGTGCTGCTGGGAAAGGTGTTGGGATTTATCTGTGGGCTCAAAAACAAGGCCAGGATGGGTTGACCCTCATACATCATCCTTGGGGAGCCCACAGAAGTATCCAGAGTGGAGATGTCCATGGTGAGATGTTTCTGAGGGAGCCCCAAAATGAGTGGCATGGAGTGGCAGGGACCAACAGGACTGACCATGGGAAGCAAAGGAGCTGGTGATAAAGGAAATGCAATCAGTAGCTGACACAYGTGAAGCAGCATTTTACAATATCAGGTAACAGATGCAACCAGAATGGCTGCACCATGCAACAGCCTAATAAAAGAATAGAAAAAATACAAATACAGGTTTAAGTGCCCACTCCGCTTACACTGCTTTATCCTGCATAACTCCATTATTTCTAGAAAATTTGACCCAGGTCATTATTGTGGGAGGTAAGGTTTGCAGGAGACTCTGAAATTTCCCACTGTGGGTTACTACACTGCACGGATGAGAGCATCTCTGTTTGCACAAGGCCTCCTCAGCACCATGCAGGACCTGGCCATCGCTTCTTCATGTCCCTTGTGTTCYGGCGTAGGGGCAGCACCCCTGGGCTGAAACAGAAACCCAGCAGGTATAAGCCTCTCTCTGAAGTTCACAGCACACAACACCAGGGCCTGTGCCCTGCAGAGGTACAGATTGAGTCCCTTACCCTCCTCCATCAGCTTCTGCCACACACCCCCAAAGGCAGGGTCCTCACCAGGGCACAGGCAGCCATTCCCCTATGGACAAGGGGAGACACTGGGAGAAGGCACCTCAGCACCCTTTGAGACCCCTTCTCAGCCCTCCAGTGGCCTCTGTGGAAATGATCATACAACCAATCTTTATATCTGCTGATATTCCCAATTTGCACTTGTCAGAGAGCTGGGCCAGCCAAGCCCTCACAACCAGGCTCTGACTGCAGTGGGGAAGGGGCAGTTGTGGCTGCACTGCTGGGAGGGTGCTTTAACATCATCTTTGACTCTCCCCAGCCTTTCCTGGGTGTTGGGTAGCTTATGTGGTTGGGCAAAGCATTTTCCCTACCCTGATTTTGAAGTTTCATTCTACCATAAGCCGTTGCAGCATGTTTATAGCAACCAGCATTTTCCCATCTGGCCCTGCCGAAGTTGCTCATCCCATTCAGAACACAGAAGAATGACAAGATAAGTGTAACTAGAGCACTTGAAACTGCCAGCTTGTCTGGGTCGTTGTTTCCCACTGCTGTCCCCCTGCCCCTGAGGCCCCCTGCGAGCTGGCGGCACGGCCTCACCGTGCAGAGTCAAGACCAGAGCTCTGAGAGAGAGAATGGGTTCTTCTCCCATAGCAGGAAGCATCTGCCCACTAACCAGGCCCACACGGCCCTGGGATGGGAGCAAAGAGCACAAGGGCACAGTGTGCACAGACCCAGTGACGTGTGGTGAGGGTAATTGCTCTGCTCAGTTTTAGTCCATCGTGCTCCAGAGAGGGAATGCACTTCACTGGGCAGGRGGAAACAATGCCAACCGATTTGTGGGAAAGAAAAGTCTGTTCCTTTAATCTATTTGAAAGCTTTTGGTACATCAAAGTCCTGGCCAGAAGAGCTATCGCTGATATAATTGGTGTGTACAATTGCAGAGGTTTTTATAGAGACCTYTGTGAAAGAGCTATTCATGGGAGGCAAAGAAGGGTCGTGGGCTGGGCAGTAGCTAAGAAACAAAAACCCCAAAAGCAGGATGAGGGCTGTGCAAATGTCACACAGCTCCATATCCCACCCAGCAGCACCCAGGGCTGCTCTCCACACATGAGGATGAGGTGCCCTCCAGCAGCAAAGTCCRACCAGGGATGATGAGGATTGACAAGGGCACCACCAAAGCCAGGGGAACAGGCCAGAGAGGGTGAAGAAGCTCCCCCCCATGGACACAGCCTGGGTAAGGCTCCCTGGGAGGAAGGGGATGATGGTTGTGAAAACCAGGTAAGTCCAGATCAGCTCTCACCTCTTGAAGAGAAAACCCAGCTAGAGCCATGGGCAGCTCACCACAGTGCTCCACTGGGAGTTGCAAATGTATACTATTATCCCCAAAACTCTTAAACAAATGAAGATACTGGATAAAGGCCAGGAGAGAAAATAGCAGAGAACTATGTCTAAATGCCTGGATAGGAAGGAACAGGAGGTCCTCTTCTGGCATTGCTGCCTCTCACCAACTCCCAAATGACACATCAAAAAGAGAGGAAGGGAGGGAGTGTTTCTCAGATGGGAAAGAGAGTTAGAAATAGAGTCTAGCTAGAATTGAAATTATTTTAATTTCTAGAGGAAGTGAGTAAAAACCAACATAATGGGCAATATACAAAATAACAAGCGGCACAAAAAAGGTATGCATAAGTACTCCTATTTTCACTTTTCACATAAAAAGAGAACAAAGGGACAGTCAATAAACCAAGCAGCAGCACATATACAAGGATAAGTGAAATACTGTTGTTCTAATGCACTGTGTATAATCATCCAGGGTGCTCATTGTTCYAACATACCACTAAAATCGCAGATGCAAAGAGACTTGCAAGAAAGAGACAGGAATGTACCTGAAAGGAAAGACCATTTGCAGTTATATTTGCTCTGTGTGAGTTACTTGAGCAGTGAGCAATAATATGGGTTTTAAGAGAGAAATTCTCATACAAACAGCAATAAATGGGAGGGGGAGCAAAGATCCCCACGGGCAGATTATTCCAAAAATTGCCTTCGAAGGGCTGTCTTGTTCCTCCTTCCTCTGAAGTATTCGCATTGACGATCGGCAGCAACCGGTGACTGGAAAAGACAAACTATTTCTTATCTCCTCTGGCTCCCTCCTGCAGCAAGACCAGAGCACCTTCCCACCTGCTCCATCCCCAGGCATGGTCCTGAGGCAGGGTTTTGGGGTTTTTCATCTTTCCTTGCTGCAGCCACGTCCCCGGTGAAGCAGCCAGCAGGGCCAGCCGTGTGCTGCTGCCTCCAGCCGCATTCCTGGAGTGATCCCACTGGTGACTGCCTTTGGGGGCTACCAAGCAGCACCACAGGAAAGCCCAAAGCTGCTTCCCCAGCCTGRGGCGTAGCTGCCCTGGGTGGGGGCTGCCTGGGGCACCAAAAGCAGCTGCTTGGGTGGGTGCTGAGTTTCAGCCTGCTCATTCCTTCTAGTCAAGGAACATTTCACATCCTCAGCCGTATGTGACTGAGGGAGGTAAAAATAATCTTGTCATCTTTTTTTTTTCATTGACGTGCAGTGATATCTTCCCTATTCATTGCTGAAATGAACCAGAATTAATCTCAGCAACAATTCTGCCTGGTGATGGGAATGCACATATTAGTGATAACACATTTGCACACCTTCCTTCARGAGCGATGCTACTTGGATAAATATCAGTGAAGGTCAGCAAGGGGGAGGTGGGGCAGGAAATTACTTGAGAGAGCATCCCAAATTTAAATAGAGCTGACAGCTGCACAGCCACATTAGTGGAAATCTTCCTTTTCATGGCCTCCCTTATCTGAGGTAGATCRGAAGCTCAGGTCTTTCCGTGCCCACAAAGTTAAAATGAAAATASTCACCCAGCCTTAACCTCCCTCTCTGTGAAGACGTGTCCTTACATCCAGTTCAGAGCATGAACTGTCCTTCCCCCAAGTGCTGTCCATGCCCAAAGGATGGCATCCTAGTTCCCGACCTCCACAAGACCTGTGCTGCAGCACTCCCACGTCAGCTCCTCCCTGCCTCGCAGGCACACGGGGCACACTCTCACCCCAAAACACATCCCATGCAGGCAGTGGTTGCTGTTTGCCCCTCTCTCGCTACCCTCTGCAGGAGGTGTGGTGGCTGGAAGCTGGCAGACAGAGCASGGCACCCTCTGCCCATCATCCCCAGCCCCTCTGCCAGCTGACCCCACCCCCCCCACAATAACAACGTTAGTGTCCCACAGCCTGGCTCCTGCCCCTGGAGAAGATGGCAGTCGTTCTGACACGGAGCTGATCGCATGAGCTGGATATTAAGAGACCTTATTTTTTGTTGTGTGGTTTGTTTTTTTTTTTTAAGACTTTATTTGTCTAACATGCTTGACCAAAAATTACAACACTCAAGTTATGCCAAAATGATTAAATAATCTTTAAGCTTCATACCTCAAGTACTTTAAATGATATTTTGAAGTAACAGCTGCTTTCATATCCTTTCCACATAAAAATACACAGTATTTGGAAGATACCTTAGGAAAAATTATTTTTAAGAGAATAGTTTATGGTTGACATAGAAATTTTGCTGAGGCTAATAAAAGGACCTCTTCCCCCCACTTTAACATTTTAGTCTCTTAAGTGCCGTGAGCGAATGTAAACATTTCAGACTTTAACATACAGCCAATTTCCTGCCACATTTGTTGCAAACCACTTGAATTGTGACTAGCTAAGCCACTTTTATTCTAACTACATGCTATTGTTCATCTTCCCAATGACGACAGGAGTTCATATTCAACTATGAATTTCAGTTCTTCCTGATTTAGGAGCTGATCCTGAAATTTCTATACTGGTAGTTTTGACAAAAGTGGCCCCATCTGAATTCATGGCAGACTGCTCATGCACTTGTGAACCACTCACCCAAACCAGTTGCAGGCGTCACCAATTGTTTTGGGTTTTGTTTTCAGGAAAAAAGCAGCACATTAGTTTAGACGCACATCACCCAACAGATTACAAGAAGTGACAAACTTGTGACTTGTCATGTTTTCTGGTGATCTGGTGGCTCCTTGTGGGTCCACAGCATGAGTTAGTTACTGGGCTCAAGCGTCTCGGCTCCCAGCAGCAGCTGGAAGAGCTGCTGCCCACGGGAAACCAGTGAAAAGCAGAGTTTGTGCCCAACTTGTTCAGAGCTGAAGCTCACATAGCCGGGCTTTGCAGCACGGGTATTTTAAATTGTTTATGTGTTAAAATGTACATGCAGYTGCTATGTGAAGCTCACATTTACATCCATGTATTGGGCAAAAAGTAACATACACAATTCTCCAATGCATGTGTGCAGATGTGGGCTATGCAGAGACCTGCAACCAAGCCTGAGCTGGGAGTGCAGTGGTCTGCCCAATGTGTGTGAACAAGATTAATGTCTGGATGCCATCAGCCCAAATTCAGGATGTCCACATTCAGAATACAGCAGTTAAATCACCTCCATCAAGTCAAAAGGACATGTTTGTTAGTTCAAGGAAGAAATCCATTTCTTGCAGGGCATGTCTGAAGCCCTTTTTTTTTTTTTTTAGTGGCTTTGTAATCAATTCCTAAGCTTCTGCCTAGGACAGGACTGAAATCCCAGCAGCTTTGACAACTCTGCTAACACTGCAGGAGCGCTGCATGGGCAGTACCACGGCCATGGACCATCCCAACCAGCTCCTCACACATCCCCTGCTCTGCCTGGTGCCACATGCAAAATGACAGATGGATTTCTGCTCAGTTTGTCCTGGGCCTCTCTCCACAGTGTCCACGAGYGGGCAAACAGCAGTTCCAGGTCCCATGAGGTGACCTCTGCTCTGTACACTTTGGTGTGTCCTCATTACTCACAGCCACCCAGAACTGAGTGCCCAAACTGCACCTTGGGATGGGATGATGCCTTCTCCTTGACACCTATAATGTTCCCCAAGGACAAAATGACCACGATGACATTTAGCCACTCCTGGCCACGGCCAAATTCAAACCAGTAATCTCATCACTGGCTGCATGTCCCATTAGCAGGCTTTAGACCAATGGTTCCAGTGGGTTTTATTTAAGATACCATTACTAATCATTGGGTGGGCTTTTTGTGGTTTTTTTTCTTTTTTTTTTTTTTTAAATGCAATCACGTATCGCCTTACCRTACGAAAACACAGTTACTTTTTTTTTTTTTTAAGGGAAATGTCATCCTTTTTTTTTTACAAGCGAGGCCAGGTTACAAATTCCTGAGTTTATACTGCACTTAACACAGTCTCCCTTCTTGAAAGTTGAGCTGTTTACAGCATACTGGCAATATGCACCATTTCCCTTACCATCTGTAATGCCAGATGTAGTAAAACTTCATTTCAGTACAGTGAATTAGGGCCTCTATTGCATTGGTTCTGAATAGATGCAAAGATTTAGACCTGGAGGACTTGGAGTAATAGCTTTCCTCCTGTGACTGGTCATTTGTGCACCATCTTTTATATTTGCCACGTTGAATATGGGAAAACATCTTTACCATCATTTTTATTTTACCAAGAGCTCACTGGAAAACATCTGAAATGAGGAAATCCTAGTCTAAACACTTACGTTTAAACTGCAAACTTTCTGAAAGAAACACTCCTTTGAAAGTCCAATATATGGTATATACAAAAGCCCCTACTAGAGATATATATATATATGTCTATGTATATATATATATATGTGGAATGCATTCACTTTTCTCTGTTCACAAGTATTTTAATGGTGAAATGTTAGTCTTTAATCTGTTTCTGGCACCAAAATGTCTTTGTTCCTTGTCCACTTTTGTTACTCTAAATTTATCTGTGAAGAGCTAGCAGGGAAAAAAAGAAGGATTTTGCTTTTTTGTTGAATGGTTCCCTATTGGGATTCTCAGCCAGCAATATAAAGTTGCTAATGTGTTGGGTACAACTTTAAATCCTCATTATAATCATGTGTTCCTCGGAGTAGGTAAGTCAATAACTATAGGTGGATTAAGTGGCTGGTAATTCACAGTGCACACAGATGCATTCACATAGGTGGTAGTTCCATCAGCCATGACACCATAACCTACAAAAGAAGAAAAATTCTGGTTATTCTCATTATTCATTATTACCCTCTTTATTTTTTAATTACTCACCTTTATCACACAATGGTAAGTGCCACATTTTTTATTACTCAGAGGGAATTTTAAAATTCTCTTCATGCAAATTATAAATGTYCCCTGAATTAATACCATCTTGGTCCTACAGCAGAACTTTTTGTCATCTTTTAAATTGTGTAAGAAAAGCAAAACAGGCCTGCAGTAGCTAGTGGCTGTAATCTCTGAAAGACAGCTCACCAAATCTTCTCAGAAACACAGATACTTTTCTCTGCAAAGATTTTTTTCTTAAAACCTTTTTAGTTTTGGAAAGGATGAGAAGATAAAGCTTAGGCAATTGCAGCATTGAACAAAACATTCTTCTGATCATTTAGGCTTGCAGTCATCAGTGCAGCAAACTTTGGGCAATTTTAATCTTTCCACCTTGTTTTCCTGTCCTGTCCTGAACATCCTCTAAACAACCAATGAAGAAAAAGCACTGTTTGACTAAGGTGTGTGTGCATGTGCATCTGGGCAGGATTTGTCCAGTAGGAACCTCTTTTGCTATGTGTTTGAACTTGTTGATTGATTTCCACCAAACTTGATGGAAAGACACTAAAATGCCTGCCCAGGCAGAGAAAAAATGGCTTTATTAATGCTTTGTCTAACAGACAAGGTGAATTCACACCCTAAAACACCATAGCATTTCCACAGGAGAAAACACACATCTGTGTGTCTCACCAGTGGTGTAAAAGCTTTGACTACACCTCATGTCTGGCTAGACACCCATGGCACACAATTCCAGAGCTAAATCTGCAGAAAATCAAACTTCCAGCTCTAATGCCTGTAGAAATCCAGTGAAATGCTGTTTCAGAAAGTGAAGATGGAGCCCTGTGGCAGACCTGGTGTAATGAAAAAGCAGACACACTCTCCATCGTCAAAAATCTTTTCATGAATGGCTAAGAAAAAACATAAGCTTGATTACATTAAAACTAAGAGCTTAATGTTGGAAACTCACTGAAATATTATGATCAATATGAAGAACTGCATTCATAATCAGAAATATGTGATCTTGGGGAAATCACCTGGTAGAAAGCATTTGTACTGAGATTCAGTCTCACCACTGATGAAGTTAATAGTGAAATGTACTCRTTGCTGTATACACTGAGGTCCAGCTATTCAAATCCTAGGTACCTAGGACCCTATTGCTTTTCTGAGTGCAATTTTGTGTCTTACAGAAGCATTGAAAGCTGCATAATTTGCAAACAAAGAAACAGTAGCCAAATTCCTTTCTTTTTCGTTCCTTAAAATACCCTGCATAATGCAGGGCCTCCTGGACCTCCCATGGAAAAAAAACACACTATAATTAGGGACTAGGGAGGGAAGAAAACTCTTGTCAGGTTCCTGTCACAGACATGTCTTGAAATCACTTTGCCACAGAACGACTGTTCTGAGGGAAACACGAAATGCACGGAGGACAGTCAGCACCGCGGCTGGGACTTTCCGTCTCCTCGGCTGCACGTTCGGAGAGAACAGAATCAGCCTGCTAATGCACTCTTTTTTGCTGGAAGATTCCTAATGCTACAGCTTCCAATCCTGTCCCACTGCCAACAGAGTTTCCTTGGCCGTGACCTCAGCCGAGTTCTGGCTGCAATGGGAAAACCAGGATTTTAGCCAGAGCCCCTGCCATGCTGCTTGTCCCTTCCATGGGTCCATCAGCAGCAAACCCATGTGCAGAGGTATTTTTTGGCAGACACGGCAGTGCAGAGAGGGAATAGGAAAGAAACATCTCTTATAAGCAKCTCTTCCCCCCAGATGTTCAGTAAATGACTGCTGCAGATGTAGCTATGCTCACTCAGAGGAAGAACTCATCTGTTCAAATCATGCATTCTCTCTATAAAGTGCAGCTTCGTTTGCACAGGCTGTCTGCAATGGGAATTCTCCTCTGCAGAGATTTAGCATCCCACTGAAAAACAGGCTCTGCAGTTCCCCATTTGTTTTCTCTAAATTATGGTAGTTAACAAGAAGAGTACCTTGTTTCTGTGTTTTGACACCTACTGTGCCAACTACATTAATTCACGAGATTTACCATTCTATGGAGGTGCCATTCTCTTCCCTTGAGAGCCAAAGTTGGGCTTGGTTTTAGCAGATGTGATTTTGTTTACCTGCCTGAAGCTTCATGGCTTGCTGTTTGCTTATATCCCCYGCAACCCTCTTGGCTTACAATTTCTGAAATGACAATGAGTCTGAACTGTATTCACCAGCTCTCTTGGTTGGAATATCAAAGACTGCTCTAACAGCATTATTTGTTTACTCTGTGATTTAACAGCACTTTGGACATTAACTAGGCATTAACAGGTCACCGCAGATGAGACACACTAGGAGAATGAACCTAATCCTTGAGCTACAAAGTAATGATCTGAGCATCTTATCTCAGCAATGTTACTTCTAATGTACCATGGTGAAAGCCCCCAGCAGCAAGTCAGAGTGGGACTTCCCGGGAAGGGCAATGGTTCTTCACATAACCAGAATATCTGAATGCCTGCTACTCCAGCTTTTCCATTTCTACATTGGTGAGACCTACAGAGATCCTACAGCAAAGRCTGGAGCAGTCCCAGGAGCAGAAAACTGGCAGTGGTGGAGTACCTTTTCCTGCCAGTAAGTTAACATTGCCAAGGACTGAGCAGCTGATAATGCACACTCACACGCCAATGGTTCCCTGCTGCACAGCCCACTGGTTCCTTCTGGGGGGGGCACTGCTTCAAGTGTTGCTGCCTTGCTACGTGATCAGGACAGCAGCCACCTTTCCCTTTGCCTGGAGATGAACTCCTGCTGACATTGACTTCAGCAGTGTATCTGTCACCATTTATTGGCTTACGGAAGGGAACTCATTTTTTTCCCAGTTAAATACCAAATAGTCAAGAGAACCGCTTCGTTTTGTCTGGGTGCAAAATGYTTCCCCTGCCAAAGCAACTAAATACATCAATAAACATCTTGGAACTTCTACACAAGTCAGTGGTGACATCCCTCTTGATTTCRACTTCATATATGTGCTGATGCGGAGAGACAACCTTTATTGTACAATCTTGAAGATTAAGCCTTAGAAGCACCCCTCAAAGCTTTCCTACCCATTTTACAAGCACAGAAGCTGAGACACAGAGATCTTACATGAATTATTGTAAAGCACACATCCAGGTGAGGAAAATACAATCCATCAATCCCAATATTTAGTCACTTTCTGTAACTACTGGACTTGTGTTCTTATTTTAAAATTCCCAGTCAAGTGYGACTGTGCGACAGTTCTTTCCTGTGAAGGAAGCATCGGCCTGTTTTATAGATGTAGAAACTGAAAGAGAAGCTCAAGTACAGATATTGAAATGYGGGTATCAGCCAGTTTCATCTCCATATATGCTGCTAAATATGTATCTGAATTCTAGAAGTGCTTCAGTTCAGACATTCAAGTTTGAAAATGCCAGTTAAACCTTCTATGTTTGTGGTTTCTAAATATATATATGAAAAGAAATGTGTTCTGACCTTCATGGATATGTCCAAAAACATGAAGCCTTGGCTGTATTCGTCTCTGGACTGTGTTCAGCAGCTCAACACATCCTACCCGTTGCATTTTCTTAGGAACCCAGTCTAGAAAACCTTTGGAAAAGAAAGGAAAGCTTTAAAAGAAGACAGGCAATCTGCAAAGCTGTGTTGTTATACAGCATTTCTGAGATTTCATGTCTCATAGCTTTTCACAAACAGCCACCCAAGAATTGAAATGGAAAAAACTGTGTCTGCCTTGGTAAGYAGAAGAGGGAGGAAGGAAAAATACGAGAAGAAAACCATAAAAGCTCATCTGGATAAAGGACTATGATAACTCTTTCCAGTTGTTTTCCAAAGAATAARAATAATCACTGCAATCAAAACATTTTTTGCACTGTTGCTAATGGGAAAATTCAATGCTACACCCGTTTTTCTTCCTGAAGAGAATGAGGTCTAAAGAGCAGTTAGTCCAAAGTGAGTCTTTAAAGAATTTAAATGAACATAGAACTATTTAAATCGAGTTCTGGGATCTACTTTTTTAGATTGGACACTTTAACTGAGGCAATGGAATCTGTGTGGCCAATAATAAAACTATATTGTTATCACATTGAATCCTACAGTAGTGGAACCCAGGTGAGGAATCTACTGCATGTCCAAGAAATAACATCCTCAAGTAAAACTGGTTTAACCACTTCATGACACAGCAAGCCCCACTTGCCTAAATTGATGTACCTCAGATAGGAAGGGAAACCCAGGYCTTTTGCAGAAGATGTATTAAAGTGCTGTATTTACTTGCATAAAAATTGTGTAAAAATATGCATTTCTTATGAATACAGACAAAAATGTTACATTGACTTGCCTCTTTGTCTAAAAATACTGCAGGGGGATGTTTAGTGCCAACTGAAGTCTCACGTTTCCTTCCAAGTAGAGTATAAGGAGGATGTTGTTGTATTAGAGTGTTTGCAACAACCAATCTGTTTTCTTTCTATTGTTCAGTCATTTTCATCAGCCTCAGATTTGGAACCCTAAAAGATAAAACCTTCCCGGTTTTATTTTGTTGTTCTGATATTTTCCCTGTGTGCCTGTCATAGCCTTGCACCTCTTGGATTGCTGCAGCAGTGTGAATGCATTGTGCCTTTAGCCAGAGGTACAGAGCCTGGACCTGGTTTTCATACATTTACTTTTGATGTCCACTCAAGCATGGCTAAGCAGCCAACCAACTGGCTTAAAAGACCACAAGTGTGGTATTCAAGCCCTTGGAAAAGCTCTCAGATTTGCTAGAGCTTCAGGGTAGATTCACACATTGAGAAATAGCTCTTTAGCTGCCAGTGCTTGAAAACCGGGCTCAGTAGACTGTGAGGTTTTATGAAAATGGCAAAAGTTTGCCCTTGTATCACAGCTACTCGGAAAGCTAGGTTCAATTTCCAGTAAAAAAGTTGGGAATGGGGCATCCCCAGTGCCAAAAAGAGGAAGTTCTGATCATGGCCCAAGACTCCGAGTTCACTCAGCTGCACCAGAAGGTGCTGCTTGGCACCTGTCAGGGGATGCACAGAGAGAAGGCCCTGCTGAACTGCAGCCACCCAGAGCAACGCTCACTTCTGCTGACTTCASTCGTGTGCCATCAGAGGGAGGTCAGGATTCACTGCAGAAAGCAGTAAGTGTTTGCGATGTCAAAGTGAGGCCAGCAATTCCTCTGCAATCCAGGCATGCTTTTTTTTCCGAGTAAACACATTATAACCATGGGTTTTATTACTTCAGTGATTTGAAACAGTTAATTGTCAAAATGTCTGCGGTGAACATAAAGCCAAAAGTATTTCCACTTCAGAAACTTCACAAACAAAAATCCATAAAATTAACTTCTCCATTAAATTAAGCATTATTTATGTTGAACATGTTTTTGTTTACATGCATTATCACCCTTCTGAAGCCTTCCCATATGTTTGCAGCTTATTATGTACACCTGACTACACAAACTAAGAATAATTGATTACACCTAGCTAACAATTAGAGTTCATCTTAGGGGTTTTTTAATGTTTGGTTACTTGAAACAGGTTTCTGCAGCTGTCAGGAAAGTATAAATCTTTGTCACAGACAATCAAGCAGACAGCTGCAAATGAAGACTTAAAGGTGAAATTAAATTAAAAACAAAGGAAAGAAAGTGAACTTTGGAAGAGAAATAAAAGAATCATAAATGCAGATCTTTAGGAATCAGGGAAAATACTTTAAGTTATACTATACATAAAAGTAACAAAAATACGCTGATATGGAAATGAGCATTAACACTGATCCCATAATCACAAATGCTATATTTCGTAAGATATKAAATATATGGCATATCTTTATTAATAATAAACAGGTTACTAATAAAATGGTCAAAAATAGCTGTTTTAACCTTTGTTTTCTCATCCTGTGTGAACCTCCCGTGTATCCCTGCCCTGGTTTCATCCCAAAGCACTACTCTAAAACAGAAGAGAAAAATTACTCGGATTTTTGTTACATGGCTAAATGAAAAACAAAGTTCATTAACTCTTAATGGTGCTTCTGCATCTAAATTATACCATTTCAAATCCATGTAATAATGTAGTATTAATTAGTTTAGGAGGATACACACTCTTTTGAAGTGAGGGAATGAGAAAGCAGCACAAGAAAATGGATGATGGTCAGAATTTAGGCAGCCATGCTGGAGAAAAAAATGTGGAATTTGGAGGAGGACTGATTGCTATTTATGAACACTAGGAACAGCTCTAGTGAGGTTCTGAGTTCCAAGATCAGAACAACAGGAATCAGCTTTCTGGTTAAAATAATTGGCTGGGAGAGTCAAGGAGGATCCTGTCTCCCCAAAGGTCTGTGGACAGAGCTCCACAATAAGGCAGTTGTGTAAGTTAGGCAGAGTGCTMATTTCTTTGAAGTGTCATATATTTGTTGCCATGGGTGTCAGGGAGACCAACAGATCATGCCCTGGGGCAGAGGGTTCTGTGCCTGAGCCRTCTATTAATGCGTCAATAAGAGAGAGACAAAGAAACAGGAACTTCCAAAAAAAGAAAATTCTTGGGGGATGGCTGAAGAGTAAGAATGCAAAAAAAAAGAAGAGAACAAATACTGAGACATGGAGATGGGGGGAATCCACGTTATTCCATTACAATCACTGGAGATGGGCGGCCCTTCCTCAGAATTACTACAATTTTAAATTACTTTTCAATTATTAAATTTACTATTAAATGTATTATTAAAGTCTGTCTGTTGAGTGCCAGCTCCGCAGTGCTCTTTAGGGATCCTCCTCCCTCTGCTGATCCGAGAGGCCACYGGAGAGGCCTGGTGGCTAAAGTAGCAAGGTGGATGAAGTCGGGTGGTGTGAACCCTCTTTCCACTTCCTAGCATTGGATTTCGAGTGAATCTTTAGTCAGCTGAAGGTTGGATTGTTTTACCACTGGTCAGCTGGTTTTAAAAGTGGTTTTCTAAGTGCTTAGAAAGCTCCTGAAAATTTTTAAATATGACTTATAAATCAAACTACATCAAAGACATGGCATCGTGCCTTGGATCCTAACAGGAATTAATTATCCCCCATACCAACCACTTGGAGCTGRTATCTCAGGGTGGAAACAGTTAATTTCTGACGTCCACTTTTACGATGCAGGTTCATATTAAAATCAGTCCATGGCTTGGCATGAGACTCCACTTAGGTGAAGAATCAAAACACACGCCCCTAACTGTGAGAAACCCTGCTCACAAAGAACTACTTTCCCCCAGGATTAGTGAGCAGTGGAATGCAAACATGTCTTTCTAAAGAAAACAAAACACAAACCCTTTAGATACTTTCTCCTCCAAGCTCTGAAAGAGAAGAAAGGGTGGAAGATGAGGGTTTTAGCTTCAGGAAATTGGGGAATCTAAAGGTTTAAAGAAACCAACTGCCTTCATTTCACACAAAGCACAGTGAGACTCAGCAGAACACTTGGGTACATGCTTCTTGTTCACGTCCATTTACTAAATTAGTGAGAGTCAAACACACAGCTGCACTAAATACAGACTGCTATCTGTTAAATATATTGAAAAAAAGGTTAAAAGCCTTAAGCCTTTACTGAATCTGGACAAGTTTATGTCATTGTATTTTTTCTGTAGGAAAGATAATGTCAAAATTTTCTAGGAATACAAGAAATCTCTTATAGCTTTTATGTCACCTAAATTAATATTTGGAAAACACACATGCAAAACTATTTCTTTTTGATCTGTTCATGTTGCCAGATTGTATTATAGATAAGCAATTCAACCATGCTGTCAAAGGAACAGGCAAACAATGAGTAGATTCTGGGTTTGTGAGGCAGAAGATGCACCAAGTCAGCATGAGGAGGAAAAATAGAGATTCTGGGTATTCGTTGGTGGGAGAATGCTACTGCAAGTCAGGGGAAAGTGACAAAAATAAGATCCTAATCTTGCATATCTCTTCAAACACACTCCATGCTTTCAATCTAGTAATTTCACCAGTGGCAGATTAGACACACCCAYAGGAAAACTAGACCCTGCTTATTTATAAAGCTCATTATGGCTCTATGTGTTAAGGTTTTATTTTTTTAAGCCATTATTTAATTCCCTTCCATTGAGCAGAGGTATCATAGGTAATCATGAGCTGAAGTCCTGGTGCTGCTGAAATCAGTATGCATGTTACTTTTGACTTCTGTAAATCAGGATTGCACTCTTTTTCTAAGGAGAGCCATCAGTTACCATATAATCATCTGAAATACACAGCTAAGAGCACTATTATTTTCTTACCGAGAGGTGGTCCATGTGTTATAAGAATATCTATTCCATCTGGAATAAGGTTCCATTTCTCTAATAGTGCTTGGCCTCGTGGAAGATTAAAGCCCCAGCCATAAAACCAAGGTTGCCTGCCAAGAGAGGAGGAGAATGTCTTCAGTGCTACTTCCATGTACTGGTTATCTAATTAAAATACTGATGTTGACTCTTTACTACCATGGAATTTGAAGACACAAATAGCATTCATTTTCTTCTTTGTGTGCACAGTAACCCCCTCTTTCCATACAACCAMTGTTGTTTAACTTGTGTGGCAAATCAGTGCAGTCCTTCCCACTTTCAGCAGACAGCACACAGTAAAATATTCACAGTATTCCCCTAACTGCTTACAAGCCCTGGATACCAAGATCTCCATGTGTGGATTATCACGCTGACTCTCACAACATTTAGAAGAACAGCTGTCTCAGACACCTACACGTGATTATGTTCCACATTGGCTCCCATCACRTTTGGCCCTTAGCCTATGACCAGCTGGGCAAGGACAGACCCTGGCACAATGACAGATCCTGCTCCCAAGTCAGAGACATCATCTCTGCTGCTTTGTTCCCCTAATTGCATACATCCCATCMGAACAAGAATGCTGCTGCTTCTCTTACACATAGATTTCTTCTGTCCTCTGCTGTGTTGACTTGCTTTKAAGTAAGACTTTCCATATTCAGGATTTCTTATCAGACAGGCATTTACATTTTTTAAAACATATTTATGGAGCAGCTCATCATGGAGCAGCGAGACTGTAACACTGCCAGTCAGAACACAATTTATCTGTATCTTGCTATCCCATTGATTAAAAAACTATATTTCACAGCAATTATATCACAATGTTAAATTATGTCTTGCTGACTAGGCTCCAATTCTAGGTCATAAAACTGAGGGGTTAGTTTTAGGTTGAAAGTTTTAATAATTTTTTGACTGACGTCTTCTGGCCATACCTCCAATTGAAGAACAATGAACAGACTGCTTTTCTTCCACAGACWAAAAGAGACTCAACTATTGATGACTGGAAGGCTTTCTTTGTCATCTCCTAGCTCTTCATCACATGCCCTGGATAACCAGGGTCTTGAGAAACAGGTGTCCCAGGAAAAAAAAAAAAGGTGAAACTTTGTACATCTGCCATTGGGACCAGAAATACATCCCAGCCTCCAGAAGCTGTGATGAGGGAGGTGAAGGTGGTGTGTGAAGAAGAGATGCTAACAGCACTAGCACAAATCATGTTCTGAGTCACATTGCTCAGACCAAAGCAGCTGGCTAAGAAGACGACATCTCCCTGTATSAGGCTACAAGGTTCCACTTTTCTGGTTACCTGTTCAACATTCCAAGCAGCCTTTCCTCCTAAGAGGAACACTGCCTGGCTCACAGGTACATGACTTTTCACCTTCCTGCTGCCAGGATGGTAACTCATGGTCTAGAGGGAGGCTCAGGGGAGACCTTATCCCTCTAGAATTTCCTGAAAGGAGGTTTTAGCCAGGTGGGAGTCAGTCTCTTCTGCTAGTAACAATCAATAGGACAAGAAGAAATGGCCTAAAGTTGTGCCAGGGAGGTTTAGATTGGATATCAGGAAAACTTCTTCACTGATAGGTTAAGCCCTGGCACAGGCTGCCCAGGACAGTGGGTAAGTCACCGTCCCTGGAAGCATTTAAAGGATGTGTAGATGTGGCACCTGAGGACATAGGTTAGCAGTATCAGGCTTATGGCTGGACCCCATGATCTCAAAGGTCTTTTCCAACCTAAACTGTTGTGGGGTGCTTCTAACTGGCTTATTCTGCAGTGAGGTACCAGCAATGTGACAAGTAACACTGTCACACAGCACCAACAAGTCTGTGGAGCTTGACCAGCCCATCCTTACACTCAGCTCACCCCGGAGAGGAGGAGAATATCACACAGGAATGCCCTGAAAAGAAAAAAACCTGAAGTTTGTGAGGTGCTTGCATATTACAGAAGTGGGAGGCTTTATAAAAATATACAGTGGTTGGCTTTTTCTAAACTCTTCATCCCTTCCTGCCTTGAGATTGCATTCCACACCTTACATGCCAAGTATATTCCTTCAGCAAGATGAAAATACTCAACTGTTTGGCAAATTGTCTGTAGGCCCAGAGCACGTTTTCCAGCAGCAAAATGTCACTGACGGAAAATATTTGCAAGGGCAAATAGGTGGCAAAATGAGTGTCAGCACAGTAAATCATGCTTTTAAAGCCATTGACAGTTTCAATGGATGTACATCCCTGCTCCCACTCCTCGCTTGCCCTTGTGCTTGCTGGGCACAGGTGGGAAGGTGGGAAGTGAGGGAAGGCACTGTCCTGCAGGAGTGCCAGACACCGCCATGGCCACACCGTGCCCCCAGAGAGAAACCGAGGGCAAAGGCCAGCATTTGCCCAAGAACAAAAGGTCAAAAACTTACGGAACAATGATTTTAAGAACACAACAAAGCATTTATAAGGAGAAATAATGATGACTGTCACAGGTCTCACCAGAAGCCAGCTTAATCCTGCTGAAATCCAGATGACCACAAATGGCATACGCAGCTGTGAGAGCCTCTGCCTGCCTCTACTAGGGCTGGACTACACAGGGCCACTTTCTAAAAAGCCCATTTCCCCTTATGAATAGGCATGATCTGCTTATTAAGACAAGAAGCACTTTCCCCCGTCCCTCCCTCCCTCCCTCGCTCCCTTTGTGGTGACTGCAGCGCGCCGAGCGCGGGGCTGGTAAGTTATGCATGCTGGAGCTGTTCTTTTGTGAAGGGGAGATGTTACAACTTGTGTGATTTGCCATTATGCTGTCTTTTGTGACAATCCCGAGATGGAAGGAAATGTCTGGAATATTTCTGGCAAAAAAAAAAAAAAAAATACCCGAAGTCCAAGAAAGGATTCAGCGGAGGATGTTGGCATGCTGTACATCTGAGAGAAGAAAGACAAATCATACACTTCAGTGCCCCCACCCCCAAGGCAAAACCCCATCTTTATAGGCACATAGGGATTTTATAAATCCCCAAGTCCCTTCTTCTGAAAATTTATTGCAAAACAGCCATCAAAGTTTCTGAGTAGGGAAAAACCCTCTTCTCTAATACCCACTAACGAGCCTGTGACCTGGATATCACGCAAAGACAACTTTGTCTAAAATTTGCATTTATGAAGGAACCTGAAAACAAAGTTAAATTCTTTATATCAAGCACTGAATTTCTGTATTCCCAGTTAGTGCTTACTCAGGAAAAGTGTAGTTTTTTTTATAATGCATTTTTCAATAATATTTACATTTAACAAAGAAAATATTGTCATGTATGTTCGACAAGAGAAAAATCCACTACTCTCAGAAAAAACCCCAACCCAAGAAAAATCTATTTGGCAATTAAAGACATACAACCTTAATGTATTTCACCTCTGAAGTGAAGCACTCATCTGTAGAAATGTAGTTTGATTTAGGTCTCACCTTTTTAAAGCGAACAGTTTGAGTGTCTCCACACTCTACTGAAATTCAACGGTATTATTATTTTGATAAGAATAATGATTGTCTACATATAAGACTCAATGGGGAAAATATATTGGAAGTGAATTTGTTTACAGCACAATTAACCTTATGTTTAAAACATATGAACAAGTTTTGCAGGTCAAATAATCTACCATACAAAAAGGGCTGAATTATCAGAGTTTGTGCTAGCAATCGGATGTTGCTTTATGTACTGAATTTCTATCTTTCTGTTCTAAAGTAACCATTGGAATAATTTTCTTACAGAATGATAGTTGCTATGACAACCATAGCAAATTTTCCTTTTCTGAAACAGATGTCTCATTTAGTTGAAAATTAGAATGTGAAAAACCCATGGGAAAAATTAATTCAAACTTTAACAGAACACTGACTACAATGTAATCTCTTATAGGTTAACCCCTTAACATCTTTCTGCACTCCTGTAGTAACCTTCTCATAAATTCTAATTAAACCAGTTTAACCTCCTAGGAATGACCTTCTTAGCTATCATTAGCACTTTGGTTGTCTTTGAAAGGATCATTTCTGTTACAATAGTAAGAGAAAAAAGTCATACTAAAAAAATAATGGTCAAACATATTACCACCCTAATTATTTATTAGGGGTTTTTTTTCTTTTATTCAGCTACTACTGGGAAGAGCTAACATATAGACCAAGAATTCTTTTGTCATTTAAATGGGGCTTTACTTAGTTTTACATGTGATCTACTGTAAAAGGTGCTGATGCACTAGACATATTTGACCTGTCATTTATGTGAAAACTGAAGGTTTTCCATTTTCAAGCCACTGGTACCCATCTCAATTGGATAGGCAGCCATACGAAAAAGGGATACTTGACTGGGGAGAACTATCAATGTACATGGATTTTTCTATTACAAGCAATGAGAGACTGAAATTTGATTCTCCATTACCTTATCCAATTTAAGTGTTTCAACTTAAAGAACGGCTTCCTTCCTTTCCGTCCACTTACCAACTCAAGGGGACTCTCCCCAGCACCTGGGCATCGCTGCAAACAGGGCACACAACCAATGGGCACTCACAGAAATACCCCACAGGGCACTGCCTGCAGTGCTTGGGGGTGTCAGCTAACACGAGAGCGTCAGGGCTGCAGGATTTACTGCAGCAGCTGCCTCGAGGCTGTCCAGCTGAGTAACACAAATCTTGCCACCAGCAGGCACCAAGTACTCTCTTTGACTTCAAGGGGAAAGTCCAATACTCACSGGGAGCTATGGGTGGTATGACAGAACAGCAGTACTGTATCAAAGGGATTGGTGGGCAGCATCTTGCAAAAACCACACCAGCAAAAAATGCAGAACTGAAACACACTGTACCTCCTAATTTCTATGGTTTCCGACACAATTTTTTTTTTTTTTTTTGCAGCTGCAAGGCAAGTTCTCTCACTAGAATTCCTTTGCTTACCAAATAAATTTCAAAGGTTCACAAACACACGTAACTTGCTCCAGTCTTTTCTCCTACAACAGTTGTCTTTTTTCTCCTATAGGAAAATAAACAGATACTGGTGGGTGACTGTAAAGAAGCTCAGTGGGAAAAGAATGGACCAAATCACCTTTCTCAGTCCTGCTCCCCTTCCTGACAACACCAGATATTCGATATTTAGAAGACTGGACATGCTGAAAGCAATACTGGCAGGAGTGACTGGTAAAGGGCCACGGAGCAAAAAGATCAGGTTCAACAAGGGCAAACACAGGCAAAACTCCCAACACATCCTGATTCCCAGCCCAAGAAAAATCAGTGTTGGACATTTAAGGCTAATTTTTCCTGGTCTTGATGTAATCTTACTATTATAACTAGCTACAGTCCTATGAACGTGTATTCAGTACAAACACACTGCATACCTTCCCTGTCTGCCTGGTGTTCACATTCTTCAAGTGTTCCTATCTTTACATTCCCCACCTCTGTGTTAGCTGAATTTACCCAATCGCTGTATTTGCCTTTTTAGACTTTCCACAGTAAGAAGTCAACTATTTTACTAAGTATTTCTATTTATTACTGTTTACTCTATCTCCAATTAAGGATTCACGAAAAGTTCATCTTTCCCTTTTTTTTTTTGGTATTGGCCATTTCAAMATCTAAAGTAGTTGTGAAATAACACACATCTTTTTGTCTTTTCTTTCTTGCATGCACAAGGGCAATCCAAAGCAAGAAGGGAAGGGACAGAAGTAGCTATCAGGCCATTGGTGCTAAGAATGACAGGCAGGGCACTGTTTGTTCATAGGCTTTGAAATATCATTCAGCATCTTGGCACAGGAGCCAAACGTAACTGAGATCTAAAGAAAAACAGGTTCCAGAAGTCTTGAGGAGCATGAGAAAATTTATATTACAACTTATATCCATATGAGAGAGACAAGGGTGGTATGATTTTAGAGAACAGCAGCGTCCAAAAAGAATTAAACTACACAAAAAAAGAAATCTAAATTCTCTCATTCTTAATATTGGAACCAGGTCTTTTTTAATGAAAGGTAAGGCCTTATAACTCATAAATGCAAATGATGGTTAATCTCATCTAAGATTATCCCTCGAAACACATGGCCACGGAGTACAGCTCAACAGATTGGAAGGAGAAAGCAGAAGGGAGGTGCTCAGACATGAGATGGGTTGCAGAGCATCAGCCTGAGAGGCTGCAGTGAACAGCAAATGCAGCTCAGATCCTCTACTGGCCACAGCACACAACTCTGCTTCCATGGGGAAGTTTGCCGTGTTTTCGCCTTACTTGCTTTGCATCCAAGGTTGTCATTCTTGAAACTCTGAATCAAATTAAATTATTGTTTTCACAAAAGGAAAGACGGATAAAAATCTGAGTGTGGCCCTTTGTCAGTAATTATTTCTCTTGCAATTTGAGTTACACATGAAATCATTCATCTTTTGTTTAGTAAGGGATTTCATACATCTCTGACTGCAAAGAAGAAAGAATGAGCTATGACTAATAGGAACTGATCATTTCTAAACATTAATCTGTTATAAAACAATGAAAAATAAAATGAAATCTACTTTATCTTCATAACAAGAAAACAAGAAGGTAACAGGTAAGGAGGAAAATTAATGAAAGACTGAATTTAAAATATGCCAGTGCCAAATGCAAATAGTTTATCTCATTCTGCTGGAAGGCAAATGATAATACCCCATCTGATATTTTTTAAAAATAATAGAACAAAACAAACAAAGGTAAAAGCTAATTTGGAATAATTAGTCAAAAGATTCAATGCTGAGGGTGCAGATGTAGAACTGTACAGACTCTCAGTACGGTCTTAGGGATTTAATGCAGAGATAAGGTCTTGAGTTCCTGATGTCTGAGAGCCTCAGTCTCTTTAATTCTCAGTATGTAAAAATATACATCCAGCCAGGTCATCCAGCCATACTCACAGCTGGCAGTCACAGAAAGAAGGGTTAGAAGAGAGGAGCAGTTAACAGCCCTTCTCTTCACAATATAATCACCATGTCATTTTAAATGTAAAACTTGCCATGAACGGGCCAATCTGGAAGGAAAAAAAAATTTGAGGCCCATCTATGCATGGCATCTTTAGGGTTATTCACTGTCAGATGCCCAGAAAGCTAAAGAAAAAGAATTCCACACTTCCAGCTAGCTGGTGTTTACTGTAGTCCCCTAAGATTCTGCAGACATTTGCTACCTGAGGAGATGGAATATCCCTTTTTTACAAGGAGGGGCTCTCCTAGATGAAACACGACGAAAATATGTAGGATATGTAATAGGTACACTGAGAAACAATAAAAAAGGCCCTCACAGTAGCCACAGAATTACTGAGACCCCAATTACAGTTAGCCTCCCGAGTTACTCGGTTTACTAATTCACCAGGTTTATATTCTTGTCTCAAAATACCAGGAGTAATTAGGCCATATGGACTAACTATCTGCCAGTTCTTTTCTGATTTTCTTTCCTTTTATTTTTTTGCCTTCTTTTACTTAGAAAATTCAAATCCGTTTTGATTTAAACAAGCATGAAAATGCTTCCAAAACTAATAAATTAATGTAACATGTGTGCATGAAGTGTATTATTTTTAATGTTTTCAATTTAGCAACAGATGAACTTCTTGTTTAAAAAAAGCACATACTGATATTTCGTATGCCATGTGTCTACCTGAAGAGAAAAAAATCCAAGCAATCCTAAATTCCATATTCATGTTTTCCCACAGTCTTAAATTCACTCCACGGTGCACTGGTGGAAACCAACTGCTGCAATATAGCTTTCTATACCAAAAAGGTACATGGTTAATAGCTATCCTTCAGCCATCTAGGAATCTGAGATACCTTAAAAAATGTACTTATCTGATGTAAATTACATAATCAGAAATATCTGACACACACAGTGGCATCTCTGTGTCATAATACTGAGACAGTTTTGTCTGAACTCAGGAAAATAAAAGAGAGTTTACGACTTTTGGAAGAAGGGCAGGCAACTCAGGAGGACTACAACGATGTTGTGGGTTATGCAGGGAAAAAACTACAAGGGCCAAAGCCCAGGCAGAACTTAATCTGTCTACTGCTGTAAAAGACAGTAAAAAAATAAATACATACATATTTATCATACACATCATATACACCTTAAATACATCAGCAACAGAAGGACGGCCAAGGAGAATCTCCACCTTTTATTGGATGAGGGGGGGAAACACAGTGACAAGGACTGAGGAAAAGGCTGAGGTACACAATGCTACCGAGGCTGTCTTTGCCCCAGTCTCTAACAGTCAGACTGGTTGTTCTCGTTGTACCCAGCCCCTGAGCTGGAAGACCAGGACAGGGAGCAGAATGGAGCCCCATAATCCAAGGGGAAATGGTCAGTGACCTGCTAAACCACTGAGACACACCAAGTCCACGGGGCTGGATGGGATCCACCCAAGAGTTGAGGGCACATGCAGGACAACCAGGGGGTCAGCCCCAGCCACCATGGGTTTATGACAGGCAGGTCCTGCTTGAGCCACCTGAGCTCCTTCTATGAYGGAGTGACCCCCTCAGTGGATGAAGGAAAGGCTGTGGATGTGTTTCCCTGGACTTTAGAAAGCCTTTGACATATTCTCCCACACAGTCTCCTGGAGACACTGAATCTGTGGACTGAGGCCAGTGGTCTGAGGGTCAACAGGGCCAAGTGCTGAGTCCTGCCCTTGGGTCACACCAACCCCTGCAGCTCCAGGCTGGGGCAGAGGGGCTGGGAAGCTGGGAAAGGCCCTGGGGGTGCTGGAGACAGTGGTGGGACATGAGCCCAGGGGTGCCCAGGTGGGCAAGRGGCCAATGGCCCCTGGGCTGTCCCAGCCATGGTGTGGCAGCAGGGCCAGGGCAGGGACTGTCCCTGTGCTGGGCACTGCTGAGGCCACACCTCAGATCCTGGGGCAGTTCTGGGGCTTGAGGACAAGAAAGACCTTGAGGGGCTGCAGCGTGTCTGGAGAAAGGCAGAACCCCCAGGAGCTGGGGAAGGGTCCGGAGATAGGCGATATGAGGAGCGGCTGAGGGAGCTGGGAAAGGGGCTCAGCCTGGAGAAAAGGAGGCCCAGGGGGGACCTTCTCACTCCACAATTCCCTGACAGGAGGGGGCAGCCAGGGGGGTCAGGCTCTGCTCTCAGGGAACAAGGGACAGGACAAGAGGAAACAGCCTCAAGCTGTGCCAGGGGAAGTTCAGGCTGGACATCAGGAAGAACTTCTTCACAGAAAGAGTGGTCAGGCACTGGAAGGGGCTGCCCAGGAAGGTGGTGGAGTCACCATCCCYGGAGGTGTTCGAAARATGCGTAGGTGTGGTGCTTTGGGACAGGGTTTAGCGTTGGCCTTGGCAGTGCTGGGTTTATGTTTGGACTCGATAATCTTAGAGGTCTTTCCTAACCTAAACAATTCTACGATTGGTTCCAATTTACTCTACTTTCTTAGTGGTGAAGAAAAATCCCCAKTTCAATTAATTTTAAACAATGCTAATTTATTAAATAAAATAATTTACGAACAGCAATTCCAAAGAAAGTGTTCTGACGTTAAGCAGTTCCACAAGTGGCAAATTACTTTTCCCSTTAAAATCTGGTCAGGGAAAAGAGAAAGAACTCAGACAGCTGTGTTACAATTAGTTCCTGAGACAGCAGCTCTATTTTCAGTTCTTCATGTAGAGTCACCATGTCCTTGAGGTAGTAACACCTTTACTGTGTCAAAACCTGGGGAAGAGGCACACATACAAGCAACCATGGAGTAGGGAGGCTGATTCTCACCAGGTGTAAATGGCTCAAAAGCTGGTGGAGCCCTGCCAAGTTATTCCAGCTGAGAATCAGCTCCACATAGACCSGGCTCCAAACTAGTTGGCTATTTGTGTTTCTCTTGGAATATCGCCAAAGGGCTCATCGCAGTGCCCAACTGTGTTTACATCTTTGAAACATCCTGAAATTGCTGCTGTCTGAGACTTCAGCCCAGACTACAGATAGAGCTGGTAGTCCTTTTGTTCAAGAAAAAAAAAAAAATGGGGGAAAAAAAGCACAAAAACAACAAAAAAAACACTTTAAAACCAGCTCTGTCTCATAAAATTAAACTTTCAAGCAAATGTGAAAAATAAAGAGAAAACTGCTGTGGGGGATAGCAATTTCACTCTTGYGGTTTATGAACTGCAGGAAAGTGAAGCCAATTCCCCATAGTGAGATTACAGGTCTCCTCTTCTACAGGTCTTAAATTAAAAACTAGCTGAATCCAAAGTGAGCTAGTTTACTGGATCAGAAGATTCAATTATTTCTGCTAAGTAACTGAATGTGAACTACTTCCTTTTAATAATATACAACTAATAATTACTGCCCAAGAAAGGACTTTTTTCTACGAAGCTAATTAAACTAAAGCAATATATTTTTCAACTGCTCTCAAATTTAACTAAAGCCAGAAACATTGCAAAACAAGTAAATGCAAATCACCACTCACATAAAGAAACACAAAGCCCCACAATGTGTTTAGACATTACAAAAAACAGGATTTGCCCAAAATTGTTACGTTGAAATCAACATAATTTCTGGTCAGTATTCAGCATACACACACGTGTGTCCTGCACACTTGTACAGACACAGTGGAGGAGCTTTACTGCAAAGTGGATGCAAAGCACTTTTGGCTTCATTAACTGCTTAAACYCCCCCTGCAAGAGGTCACAGTGAAATGTGTTAAAGAACTGATCCATATCCCTAATGCACAACACACAAGAGGTGTCTAAATTACTGATTTGCCTTTATTGTGATACTCCAGGATTGAACTGTTCCAGACTCCTCAGCCCCAGGCAATSTTGGGAAGAAATTTTATTTGAGAGAAAACATTTTCTGGAATGTTCATTAACAAGTAAAGAACAAAAAAAAGGGATATTCTAAACTGCTGTGACTCAGGAGTACCTAATAACTAGAATTTATTGCATTGGTTTGACTGTGATGATATTTATGGACTACAATATGTGTAGTTCAGTCTGCATTTTCATTTGTTCACATACCTACTGCAGAGTTTAATTAGTTCATAACAACTATACTCCTTCAACATGATACASAAAATTCACTTGGAGTTCACAAATTTTTATTTTCTTCCATACACTTTTTTTCAGAAATGTAAATGATTCTTGCTTATTCATTTCAGTCACTTAATTTGTATGGAAGCATGCATCAAAAAGACCTCCTGAATTCAGTGTGATTGCKCACACAAGCAATAGCACCTGTATACTTAGTGCCTGCTGAATGACATTCACATCTCCTGTATTTTCAACTCACGCAAAARAAAACCCTCTTTCCAAGGCAAATTTATCACATCAAATGCACCAATTTTAGCTAAAAAAAATTTAGTTAAACAAAAGAAAAAATAAGGAGACAAAGGACCCAGTGATCTGTTCCTGATGTTGAAACAGCCRGAATGTTAAATCTCCCTTTCTGGCACTGGAAAACCTTTCACACTTCAGAAGTTCASTATCGCTCAGTTCTCCGCACCACTTTCCCTGAACAGATGAACTTAATAGATCAAAATCATTTTGCAGGAAAAACCATACTTATGATCTTCCATATGCTGCAAACTAAACCACAGTGCATTGTGSCTTTCAGTGGTTTTAGAGGCAGCACTTCCAAAATGGAAAATGATTTCTCGTAAGCATGAAAGAGGAAATAAAAGTATCACTCCAACATTCTGTTAAAATACAATTAAACCTGCATCCATCTGCCTCAGACTGATAATATATTTTAACAAGATGATGAACTTTACTTTCTCTCGTCTAAACATGTTGCTATTTCTCACACATCTTTCACATCTTACCTACCTTACACTGAATGCCTGAACTAAAGTATCTTCAGCATTCTAACCATAGGAATACAGCCACATCAGGGAGGCTTAGATGCCAACCCTCTCTCAAAAATTTCTGAAACCTGAGATGCCTCATTTCTAAATAACGAGTAGAGTCTATTATTCCCTTTTATCACTTTCATTTTCTTCAAGAACCATCTCAGTCTACCTAAATCACTTCTATTGCCTGCTTCAAAGTCACTAATTAAAACGGCTCCAAATAGTTCCCAACTTTAACGATCAGGGAACATCTAGCACTTTTGAAATATATTTCTGAGCAACTAAAA
Organism: Amblyornis subalaris; assembly: GCA_018881555.1. Classification (NCBI taxonomy): domain Eukaryota; kingdom Metazoa; phylum Chordata; class Aves; order Passeriformes; family Ptilonorhynchidae; genus Amblyornis; species Amblyornis subalaris. The sequence goes on from JACAXG010000087.1 coordinate 3,115,679, forward strand.
CCCAGCACTCCATAATACATCCAGATCCAAGATTTCTGCATCCATCCAAAACAAAACTGTAGCACAGACATTAAAACAAGCCACCTCCTCAGAAACCTACCAAATCTGAAGTTTGCAAGAATTTTAGAGGGAATTTCGCTTCAGGAAACAGTACAGAAGCAAGTGCACTTCAGTTATTTGTACTTTTATCTTTTGACCAAGTGAGGGTGTAGCAAGAAGAGAACATAAAAGGATCAGGTTTTACTAAGAAAAACATCTAGTATGGTTTTGTCCAGTAACAAAAATTTTGATTCCCTGTATATTTTTGTCGTGTAAGATACTGAACAGGTTTTTTGATTTGAAATGTGGCATAAGAACTAAGAATTGGAGTGGTCACTTTGAGGCAGAAGTTCTTAATCTCTSTGAATTTTACAGGGAGTGAAACACAAAGTACAACACCTTCAGCTGCTGCTGCTGCTCTGTACGGAAGCCACACTCCCAGCTTGGGAGGTATATTATGTTAAACGAAGTCAGTATTTTATTTTAATACAGTTCCATTTTAATTGATGCTCACCTCAATGACTAAAAATTTGTACAAGGTCCGGGAAAGTAAACATCACGTGATTCATCACTGGCAAAATGAAAGCGTGCCCCTCTCATGAAATGGATCTATAAATCCTCTATAAATATTCTACGGATGGAAACTGAGTTCAGTGAGAAATGAAAGAGACTATTACAGCTGTTCTTGAAAAGATGGAGAATACACACCCTTAACTTTCCTCCCTCGGTTCCCAACATTGGAAAAACAACGTTGCATCAGAGCTGTTGGTCCGTGTGTAAATATGAGCCACATCTAATCAATGCTCCATTGGAGGGGAGCTACAAAACCCCAGGAATGCAGCCCAGGCATCTGTCACTGCAGGATAAATGGTCATAAGTGCCTTTTTAGGCTGATATTAATATCTGCTCTCCCATCTTCCCCTGACTGGGAAATTAAGACTTTCTGAAGTTCAGAAGGCCTTTAACAAAAGAATGAAGGAAGAAATGAGAATGCAYAGACACTAGAAAAAATTTTACTTCTGCAAAAAGAAAAATGAGGTTCTGTTCCACAGGAACAGATCCCTCCAGAAAATCGAAGTCAAGTAAAAATCCACTCTGGATAATGAGTCTGGAGGCAATCTCATCCAAAAGGGCTTCTTTAAGCTATCCAGGCCAATACGTCATTTAGAATAATGAAACTGTCRTATGTTTGCAAGAGAGCTGTGATTGCCTCTTCCTTTCCCACATGGTGGAAAACAGAAAARAAGTGCTGGAAGAGATGAAATGCTGTCCTGCCACCTTGGATGCCTGTTTGAAAGCAGGAGGACCAGAGTTTCTCCTGCAGTTGTATACATCTGCTTGGAACCATTATGGAAAATCAGTAGCTAAGAAAATGATCTCCTTCTGCCACTTGCATTTCTCTTGCTCTATCACGTAAAATGTGWATTCTTATCCTGTCACTAATGCACAATAATCCACCTCTTAAGAAAATGCCACTGCAATTCTGGCCATTTTCCACAAGATCAGGGCATACACACAGAATACCTGTTCTTTAGCAGACACACATCTTTTCTATAGATTTGAGGCAGGAGTGCAATACTAGACACTGGAGGAACCAGTGTAACCTTTGCCAGACACAAACAGCTTCTGATTATTGATCAGAGGTCAATTTATTAGTCTTTAGGTCCTATCGTTAGTTACTGCATGCAACAGGTGAGCAGAGGGACAAGTTAATTACTCACAGAGTTGTAAAAAACAATGGGAAAAAACACATGGTAGGTCAGAGCGTGTCACTGGAGCCCTGTGCAGCAGAGAAGCAGAGACAGCAACGCTCAGGATGACACCTGCAAGGATGCATCTCAGAGACCTGTTCTCATGTTGATACATAAATGAACATGCACCTTTACAGGCATTTGTTTTCACATGGCAATTCTGAATCTCTGTAAAAGGAACGAAATTCAGCAAGCACAGCAGATCTTGTGCACTGAATGCATCAGGTCTTTTTATGCAAACACAGGGTGTAATTGTGCAATTAAAATCTTCGGCAGTGCAGAAACAAGAGTTGATAGTATAGTCTATCTTCAAGCTGTAGCTAGTACTAAAACTCTTCCCTGCAAAAGAGTACACTGGGAGGGTAATGAGCTACAATACAAGGCTAAAACTCAAATACTCACTAAATTATTAATATGGTTCCATGAATGATGTCATCACAGAGATAATACCCTGTCTGATAACACAGAACCCTGTGTGATGACACAGGAAAGACCTTCTGCTTCAAATTCAAAYTTCCACTATTATCTCAGCTTCCTGACTTCTGAACCACCTGTTGGGACCATCTACTGCTTTTAGTGAGTATGATATCAACAGCAAACTCCCTGTTGTAAGGCCTTTGTTGATAACCTGCCYATTTCAGCTATCTGCCTGACACACAGTTCTAGCTCCATAGTGGGATTGACAGAATCACAGAAAGATTGCTCAAAATGGACTTTTGGAGATCTTCAGTCCAACCTACCACTCACCACCTTTCACCACCACTAGATCTGGTCAGCCACGACTGTCTAGCCAAGTCTTGGAAACACCTCAGGATGTATTCTCTGCCACTTGTCAGGCGTTCCTGCTTGCTATATTTTTACTTCGATGATATGACTTTTTATGTTGCTGAAAAAATAATTAAAACCCTCTAGAAAATGGCTTCATCTTTGAATGTCTTAGCAGTCCAAAGTACATTATATGGAATTATTATACAGAATTATTTGGGTTATTCTATCTGCCAGTTTGACTATCCTCATAACAGTTCAGAACAAAAAGGACATTTAGAAGTACTTTTCAACCAGAAGCTTTCCATTTTGCAGTAAATGTTATTGAGGAACTAAAGTCTTCTCTTTTAYATTCTCAGCAACTACAGCTATTGTCTACACAAGGTTGTTTTGAGGTCTGGGAATATGTTCCAGCCATGCCCTGGGTTTTGCCGGGATGAAACCAGGGTGCATCTTCCTGGGACTAGTTTCTGCAAAAAAAAATCAGGGTGTCTAGGCTCTATATTGAAGAAACGGCTGCTCCCTGCTCAATGACAATACTTGTGTAATTAACAATTAAGCCAGTTGAATTTTTGTTAGTGGGTAGAGGCTCAATCTGGCACTTGAAATCTTGCCCTTGGAGCCCAGGAGAGTTAGAGCATTGGTTTCTGAGAAAATACAGTGCCCCATTTCTTCCATGCAATTAAAAATAACCACTTTAGTTTTAGAMAATAATGGAGGACAAAATACCAAGTGCTATTAAAAATATTTAACCACACACAAGTGGTACATATTTAAAAGGCCTTAGAGACTGGCATGTTATGCAAACCAATCAAGCTCTCATGGTTTAATTTGCAACTAAAACATTTTAAGTAGAAGTAAAATCGAATGTGTACAGGTTATATATAAAAATGCAGATGGCTACAGGCAAAAGAGACTAACTTAATGCTGCTTGGCATTCACTCAGACCTTACTCCAGTGTTCTCAAAGTACTTTGCAACTATTGATTAACCTGGTTGATGAATGAGGGGTACCTCTAGCTTCTAATTATTTATACAAAGGGTGAAGTAAGACAGAAGGCCAGCGCTGTAACTGGAAAAGGAAAGGCAGGATCTGGGGCCCCAGTTTATTAATCTCCAGATAGCTCACTTTCTCATTAAATAGCCACGTATGGACAGCACACATAAGTTCTTCAATGAAACAAACCCATTCAAAAAGCTAGATGCATATTTTCAAGGCAGGAAAAGAAAATTATTTTAGGATACTAGACAAGCAACTGCATGCAATTTATCTTTCTTACTGAGTTCTGGGATCTTACAGAACTTTAAATTTTGAAGTCTTGATTATGTTCATAAATATTTTCTAAAGGACTAGCTTCGTAACGTAAGTCCGAAAAAGAAAGATTCATCATGTAAAGTTCAGCAAATTTCTGTATTTTTTTAGGGATTACACTACTATGATGTAGAAAGAAACTGAGACTGATTTCCCAGAGAGGCTATGATGAACCTCTCCTTTTAGGGCGAATGAGGTCTAGAAACAGAAATGCTCAAGCACAGTAGTGCTGAGTAGGCACAGAAGTGAACTACAGCCTTAAATCTAGCAGACAGCTGGCTAAACCCCCACAAACCAGCTTTTTGTCTCCCCAAGCTTTCTGACTGGTGGGCTGGCTGATGGGACTCTGCTACTTCTGCATCTGCTGCTCTGATAGATTAATGAAGGGCTATTATTGGTACTGTTGATGTTTCCACTGGACATGTCATCAATTGGCACTGAAACTCCATTCAGCACTGCCGAACAGCGAGCAAAAAACCCAGTTTGGCTGGAAGACTTTCATCAAGACTTCCTCCCATATGGAGTAGGCAAATATCTTCGGAAGACCTCGCAACACTCAACTTCCCGGACCATAAGGGGGTGGGAGATGAGGTAGCAACACTGTGAAACACGGAGTGTGGAAGTGTAGCTGTAACCTGAAGTTGCGTAAAAGATGGCAAGCAATCTTTTTTACTTGAAGAACAGGTCATGGCAGACAGCTTAGACGACTTGTGCGGAGTGACAGGATTTGCGCACAAAGGGAACGTGGYAGATCTGATTTTACAGAAACATTATTTATGGGTTAGTGGGTGGACAAAAAGTTTCCTCAACAGGTTTTTACAGATCTAATCATACACAGAAAGTTCAAATGGTTCTCTTTAGCCTCTAGTAGTGCTACTTTTTAGACAGTGTTCCGCTTTAATTAAATTTCTCTAGACTTTCACGCGACTTTTGGTACTTTACTGACTGGAAAATTATTACTGACACTGGAAATATGGTGCCTGGTTAAGAACACTGCAATGAAGATATGAAATTGCCAGACATATTGTAAACAGAGCATAATTACAGTATTTACAGTTGAACATCAAAATGGGAAAAGATGCCAAGTGGCTTTTCTCAGAAGTTAATATTGGGACTGATACCATCTAACATCTTCCCAAACAATTTAGAAAATTAAGTAAACTGCACATTGACTGCATACACTGTATACACAAGAGGAAGATGAACTACAACACAGCAGGTGGGTGGGTTGGAAAAAAACCCAGAAAGATCCTGAGATCTAAAAGGGAGAGAAGGAAGGGTGCATTTAAGAGGGAAACTAATCTAGACAAATGCAGAATAGTAAGCTTAGACAAAATTAACACCCATCTCAAGTAACCAAATGGGAAAAAGCCAATTTTCATTTAAAAAAAATAGCCAAGAGATTTCACAGTTTACTCACACTGAAAATTCAGATTGGGGTATATGCATCAGGTTTGACAACTTGTTTGCTACATTTCAGCCTGATGTGATTTTAAAAGGAAGAATAATAGATTCCCTTAAAAACCTGCCTTTTAAAATATATGTTTACTTATTTTAAACGTATACCAAATGCTCATAAAAGACCCAGTTTACAGGCCCGTTAGCAGAAATAACAAACAGTAATGTAACATTAGTAAGAGACACAGAAGCAGCACATACAAGGTCCTGGGTGGAAGTCAGGAAGCCAAAGTCCATCTGCCTCCARTACTGGCAAGGGGTTCTACGTGTTCACTATGCAGTAGAGCAAAATCCATGAAATATTAAGACTGCCACTGATTTGTTGACTTTAGTTTAGAAGCTCAACTAGACATCGGGAAAAGCTATTACTTTATAAGAGAAAGTAAGATTCTGAGGGATATTAAATAAAAGACCTTCACAGATGCTGTGTTAAATGACTACTRTATACACTAATGAACCTTAAATATTATCTGCAGGATGGAAATTGTCACAAGAATGTACCCTTGCAATGAAATTAATCTGTAATTAGATAAACTCACCAAGTATAGGAAACATATTTTATGACACAAAAACCCCCTCCATGGACTGTTAGACAACTGCTCCTGGCTGAGAGTTTGAAGAGCACACCATCTTTTTCCCATGATCATTTGGTTAACCACACCCACGGTACAGTACATTATTTTGTCACAGGAATGATTCATTACAAGAAAATATAAAAACTTTATCAAAGTGAGTATTACTTTTCTTCCTAACACAGCAATCCAAATACAGCTGATGCAGACAAAATGGCTGATGTGACAGCAATCAACAATGTTTTTTTAATGTATGCTTAAAAACCTGCTTACCAAGGGGAGCCATATATTCTGAATCCCCTCACCGTCACTTCAGAGTCTTGAAGATAGATGCAGTTTGTTAGAAGAGACTGTACATTTTCATAGCTCTCTGGCTTCAGCTTAGAAACAGAGGGGAAATAGTAAAAGTCCTGCTTGATTAAGTCAGCCATGAATTCCTGGTCAAAGGTCAATTCATGATTTCCTGCTATCACAATCTTGTATTCATAGGGCAGGCTACCTAAAACAGTGAAAAACAAACAAATTACTTGTTTTATGGAAAATCTGATAAAAGAAAACAGACAGACAAACTGTTATCGATTCCTATAATATGCTCACATATTTGAAACCATCGAGCCTATCCCTACTACATGTTATTGTAATTCCTGGTGATTTCAGGTAAATGACATTACTGTCTTTTCCATGGCACACTATGATTTAGCATGCTTAGCATTAATGTGTTGAAATTACTTTCAACTCATCAACCTTAAAAACCAGTCTGCAGACTTCTGCTCTACTATTTACTTCTAGTTAATTGCCATTTGTGCTGCAAGTATCATTTACTGTGACAGTGATGATAACTCTTTGACAGAAATTAGGGTTCAAAGAAGATCAGCCGTAATGCTTCATAAAATCATGTCAGCTCCCTTCTCCCAGAGCTGAGGTCTTTGTCAGCCTGTACTGACGAGGTCTAACACTCAGAACTTGGGTCAGCCAGAGAGGTCTTTGCCCTGACATTAATATCAAGCCTTCAAGCAAGGCAGGGATTCAGCTTAGCTGTCAAAAATCCACATCCCACAGTGAAACCTCGCAGTTTGCCTCTACCCCATGTTTTTTTCCTGCTCCATTTTCTCAGTGACTTCCTTACATCCATGGACTATAATTTAAAGTGACTCATGTTCAAGAATATTTTACAACCCGTATTTAGTGAAAAACCTTAGAACAACCTCCTGAAGAAGGCAAGAATATATATGCCCACACACGTGGGCTCTTCCTGAGAGCAGCACTGAAACAGAAACTTTCCACCTGACTCCACATTTGGTTATTCACTGGATTCTGCCCCGGAGAGCCAGCATCGCCTGTCTCAAAAAGCTCAACAGAAACCTTCCAAGTACATCTGGGAGGAAACAAAGACAGAAACTGTGCAAAGCTGCATTCATTAGCTTTGTTTCTGCACTATTAATTTGTATCAGGATGAAGACAGTCAGAAGAGGAGACTGGGACCAGAAAGAAATATTTTATTGAAAATTAAACCCACCTTGCATAACAGCAATCTTGTGGGTTTTTAATTTTAGAAATGCATTGTTGATAACACAGAAATCCTTAGCCATGACCCAAGCCTAGAGTTAGGCTATTTAGAGAATGCAAAAAACCAGTTAATACGCAGTGGCAAAAGTTGGCATGAGTAGGACTTCAGATTAAAATGCAACAGTGTGATTCAGAGTTATGGGAACAGGAGACAGAACAGTGCTAGCCTAAGGGAAATAGCACATGGATGAACTTCGCCAAAGGAAGATGTGGGTGATTCTGAAGTGAGAGTTTCAGACACTCGTAACACCTGTATTAGGAAAACTGATTCTACAGGTTCCAGTCTTTCCTACGGACCAAATACACACGTGTCTTTAGAATATTTAACAAAAACTCTTTTCAGATATTTATGTTACATGTTGAGGATCCAATAATTTATCTGAAAGACTTCTCCTTTTTTGCTTCTGAAATGTTCAGCATTTTGCAGATATGTACTCCACCTCTACAAGCTTTSCAGGTGTGTGCCCACATACACATAGAAGTTAAAAATGTTACATGCTGCAATATGTATTGGCATCTACAGGCCTTAAAGGAATACAGAAATCCTGTATGCCACAATATTGTTACCAACTCCGTTTCTATTCTGTTTTGTAAATCTTTTCCAGCTCATCTGATCCATCCATCTCGAAGCCAAGAACCTGTATGAGCTGGTTATAGTTGTTGCTTCCACTAATGTATTTATGTCATGTTGCTGTCTGTGGGTGTTACTTAGGCAAATTAGCAAATTACTCTAAATGTACAGTTACATTTATTATAGTGGCGGCCAGAAGCACTGCTGGAGTTACAGGTCTGTCAGCTTTTCAATTAACAACTATGTTTTTGATGAGTATGCAGCTCAGTTGTTTGTTCTTTCATTCCACACCAGGCTATGGTAAAACTATTTTCCCTTCTTTGTCTCCTCAACTATCCTCTATACCCTTTAAATCTTAATTTTTTGACTAACACGGGATTTTCTGCTGCTTGTTCATAAATTTAACAATATTTTCTTCAAACCTTGTTCCTTAGAAGACTTTAGAATGTGCTTTGCTTTTTACTTTGAGTGCTCTTGAAGTACAAAGTCAGACTCAGGTATAAATCTTTGAAACCTTCTTCCTGCCTGGGCACTGCTGTCATGAAGTTATGTGTAAGGAACAGACTACTGCACAATTTGTAGCTTGGCTTCCTTGGCTAGGACCAAGACATCCCCAAGAGCACACAGCCTAATAGCTGTTGTATGGCTGTGTTCCTACACACGTCCATAACCTTAGAACACTCTTCCATTTTTTATACCAACAGCTCTTGATCACAGATAATTCAAACACTTCCAGGTTAGTCAGTTATCMCCACACCTGCACCTAGCATGGAGTAACTTCACTCCAGAAGACACTGCAGTGAGTCTTTGTGGCCATGGCAGCCCACCCCGGGCTGTGTTAGTTGCCAGTGAAACCAGCAGAATAAAGGGAGTGATCTTTCTCCTCCATCTAGCACTTGTGAGACATCCTTTGGTGTGTGCTGTCCAATTCTGGGCTCTTCAGGGAAAGAAAATCTACTGACAAACCRAGGCAAGTCTCGCACAGAACCGCCAGGGTGGCTGGGACAAGAGGAGAGACTGATAGTCTGTTCAGACCCAGAGAAGATGCAGGGCAGACCCTACCACTGGTCTGCAACTATCYGAGCTCAGGACAAAGAGAAGAGTAAGTTCTTCTCAGAGGTGCACAACAAGCAGCAACAGAYGCCAGTGGGGACATGCTACAAGGAAAGAATTTTACCATGAGGATGGCAAAAAAGGAAAATAAGTGCCCTGAGCAGCTGGGAAATCTCCACTGTTGAAGACACTCGAAAGTTCACCCGGCCAAGGTTCTGAGCAGCCTTGCTCTCTAACCACGCCTGCTTTGAGGAGGAGGCTGGACTCACTGCCCTGCAGGGGTCCTCTCCATCCCACCTGATTCTACAGGTTCCTGTCAATCTACACTGGAAAACAAACAAGAATTTTCAAGAGCCTGCAATGCTAAAAGAAACTAAAAACTCATTTTATGCTGTGATTGTAATGGAACAAATCTATGGCAGACAAGCAATTTAACAGGACTAGAGAGTGTGTTCCATTAACTTTGGTGTAAGATTCTCATACTATCCATTTAGCAGGCTAAATCCCCAACTGATAACCAATTAACATTTGATGCTAGCATATGGCTTCGCTGGTGGGCAGGTAGCAAACTTGGTATTAATACAGAAGCTCTATGTATACAACGATATTAAAGAAAATTTATGGCTGTCACAGGAATTCTGCACACATATCCAGGACAAAATTAATTCCCCAGAAAAAATTAAGGCAGGAAGCATGTAAGAAACAGATCTGCCCTTCAGGAGTGCCAAGAAACACATGCAAGAACATATGCTAGAGGAGTCAAAGATGTGATTTCGAAAAAAAAAAAAAAAAAAGAAGAAAAGTTATGAATTCGGGGGGAAGTTACATTTTTTTATCTGATCTTTTCTTCTGACCAGCCAAAACAAGACAAGTGTTTTTGTCCAAAGTCCAGGGATCCTCCTGTTCTTGGCACCTTATAAGATTTTGCTAAAATATGCCTGTAATGTGGACATAAACTGCAACTAGAATCAGTTGGAAAAATTTTACCTAAACATTTTTCTGCATTAAAATTATTAAAATACCACTTGGATGGAATGGGATATATTTGGAAATTCACACAGTCTTTCTGACATTACCAAGGAAACAAAATGAAGCAAAATGTCCATTTAAAATATTTTGGGGTTAAAAAAATTTCATTTCTAGGCAAAATTTATTTTTTCCTCTCATAATGTCTAACTTGCAAGAAACTAAAATTATTTTCCTCCATAATCAACCTCTATCCACTTCATCCTGTTTGGATTTGGAATCAACAGAAACATTTACAAATCAAAATCCTGTCAGAAACACACTGGCTCAAATTCAGTCCTGGGCTTCAGAGCTTTCTCTTTCAGGCCACATTCAAATTTTGCCTTCTGCCAATTTGGAAGGTGGCTCCAAGCCACCATCCACTCTGTCAGCTTCTATCTGAATGTGGGATAAGAGATTTCTCCTATCCTTTTCCTTCTTCTCTGCTACATGGTTCTTCATCTTTCCTGCCTTATTTTCCCCTTTCCATTTTTTAATCCCCCCTTGTATGCAGTAAACTGCTGGAGACACATTACCTTGTCCTTAATTTAGCAGTTTTAGCAAAAGATATCTTTTTTCTTAGGGAAAACATCCAACTTGTAGAAGTACAATGCTTTAGACTTCTGTATGCTTGTCATTCAATATCTGTCTGAAACTGCCCAACAGATTCAAAAGCCATTTGCTGTAYTCAGCAGAGAAGTAAAGACCTCAAAGATAATTATGCTCCCTTGAATTTCCTGAAAGTAAGTGTCTAAGATGACTAACTCCCAGTCTGAAGGAGAGGTTTCAAAGGAATGAGGCAACTTGGAACCCACAGCAGGTCTACAAGACAAGATCYAAGAAGTCAGGCAGCAGTGGCTCTGCTCCCAGAAGAACTCCTCACACAAAAAATTCAGCCCTAGATTTCCTACATCAATATAATTTCTTATTATCTGAGATTATTTTACTMTCAAAAAGCCTGGGATATCATATTTAACTTATATATAGCCAGGTGCATTACCATCTTAGAGACTTCTTCACTACATCCATGAGTCTTTGTCAGGTTACATCAAACCTTCCTCAGAAAGTTTCTTAGCCTTCATTTATTCAGTGTAAGAATCTGACAGCAGTTGTGGTAATATAATATGTATAGGAATATATATATTCTTTAGCTAGGAACATCTTTGTTTATTCCTTTCATTACTGTAGATTACTAATTAAGAAAATCAACTGAACATCTAATTTTTGCATGTTTATGCGCCAATTACAGAATTATTGCAGCAATTTTTAACTTTCAAACTCCAGTAGGTTCTTTTTATGGCGAACATAATTTTTACAAAATAACTTGAAATGCTGGGGAACCATTACTTGAACTACAGGCTGCACAATGCAACCTGCTGAGCCACATTGTTTGCTATTTCTCTGCAGCTGAGATTGTTCAAAGCAGAATTCTGTGCGCTCAAGGGTTCATCCTGTTCTATCAGCAACCCTATCTAGTAAACTAGATCAACACTGCAAACAATTTGAGAGCAAATTCATGATGCCCATACTCCAGGCTCCCCTTGTACTAGGAGTCAGGCACCTTTATCAACCTTTGACCTCCTCTGAAGCTCACAATTGTTATCAACTCCCAGCTTTGCCAAGCTAAATGCAAACTTGTACAGGCAGATGTGCTTTGCTTCTCTCCTGGTATTGTACTTAGCAGAATTTTTAGTATTCATTAAAAGAAGTGACAATCACGTAAGTGCCCACTTAATGCTTCTTCCCTCTCATTTCAACCTTTCAGAATACAGCAGTGAGTGATATAGTGGAAAGACTGCATAACTGTCTCAGATTGCTTTTAAGCATCTTTTTGACAGTTCTGTGTTTAAACACTGGGGCTGATGTCTGGGAAATTCACATTAACATACTTTTTGTATGGTGTGTAATCTGGAATAATACTGTAAATGAACACTCCCTCCGAAGTCATCTGTAACCTGCTAGCTCTAGCCATTCTTGCATTGAAAGAGCCAGTAATTATACCAAACACTACAACAGCAAACACATAAAATACGCTCACACTTGTAAAACAGGATTTCTTAAAATAGACAAATGCAAATCAAACTAAAAACCACCTGATAATAGTAAAACTTAGGCTCTTTGATATACTGTGTTTTACACACACCCACACACATATAATAATTGGTCAAAATTACTTCTGAAGGAAAAGTGGCTTCCTTTTACCCTGGTTTATTTAATAACCCTGTAATTATGCAGAACCAACCCAATGCACAACTAGGCCACCAGAGTAGCTGCAGTGAGTCAAGACAAGAGGTTACGTAGATCTATACCTTCTGTTCACCTGTGGTCTGTAAGAGACGTCCACAAAACTGCACAACTGCCATGACTGCCTGGACTGAACCTTCCTTTGATGTGTCCCCTCAGGTTATGGCACTTGTTGGCTTGAAAGCCACCAACTACATACATCACAGGGTCCATTTTCATAAGGGTTTTTTTTCACTTCCTGGGATAGTTATAGTCTTAAATGACATGCTTTCCAAGGAGATAAATTTCTACCACAGCTTTTCTGCCCTCTGAAATATTCATGTTCCGGTTACAACTTGTATCTGGGGACCACGAAAGGAAAGGAGATGGAAAACCCGAGTTAAAAAGTAACAATTAAAAAACGCTTTACACTTCCTACGTGGATCTCTGCGCACACTGATACAGATTCCTGTTCAGATCTTCAGATCCCACGGAAGCGCTTTCAGCATCTCCCACTTGTCACCTTCTGGAGGGGAAGACTACAAAGAGCCTTGTGTCATGTCACTGTACGAGGTGCACAGCACTAATAACCATGTTTAATGTTTGTGTACAGTGCTTCACAATAGGTGTTCAAAGTGCTGCGCTGAGAATAATTAATCCTCCAACACATTCACGTGGTAGGTGGATCAAGCATCATTTTCACAATTTCACAAGGGGGAACAATAAAGAGGCTGTCAAATCTGAAGATGACTAACCAGAATTTTGGTTGCCTGTCTTCCTCAGGCTCTTTCAAATGTCTCTGCCAGAGGCAATGACAGTTCACAGAATCACATCCCAGATCTTTCCACCTCTGTGGTTGTTCTCTGCACTTCTGGGCCACACTACCTTCCTAAAGCTACCCTTGTCTGCTAGTCTGGGATAAGACTGGGTATTTTTACTCACTTGCTCATTTGAGGGGTCAAGAATCTCAGTATTTAGAAAACCACAGAGTAAGAATCCTGGAGCTTGGCTACTTTCCACTCCATTAGTGGAAAGAAGCAAGCTCAGTATTAGTGCAAAGTACAAGAAATCCCCCAGAAGCACATGTGTTTGGAAGGAGGAAATGAAGGAAACATGCTTTAGCACCTATCACCTCCACAGCTTCTCACCACTGGCATTGGAGGTGTATGTGGAAAACAGTTGCTTTGGATTGTCTTCCCAATTCAGGGATGTAACTTAAATATTCCTGAGACTCACAGAAGCCAGTTTAATATTCTGTTCCTAGGACATCCTAACTCCCCAGAACTATTGGGAGAATGTGCTGCAGTGCACTTTCCTGTGCTGTGCAGTCTGAGCCTTAGATGCACAAATGCATTCGAGCCACCATACATTTAAGAAATGCAGTAAAAACCAAAACTTTTTTTTTTTAGTATGCCCAGTCTTTTAAAATTGACATCTGTTCTAAATCCCTACACAGCTCAATGTTTTTCACTGCATTTCCAAAGCCATTCTTTTGTAAATAGATAATTAGTGCTTAAATACTTCTTTCAAGGGGTTTCTACATTAACATAAAAATAGTGTAATTACCAATGGTCAAAATGGCATGACTACAATATATAAATTCTAATTCCTTTTGCTGCTCTGAAGCTGATTTTTTTCATCCTCAACATGATTTTAATCTGTTTTAAATGTGAATATTATTGAACTTAAAAAAATAAAATAGCTGTTAAGAGAGAAAGAAAAATAATTACCATCATTTTGCAAAGCTGGACAGTAAAGCAAAAGTAAAGCTAAGTCTAGTGACTACAAGCTTTTCTGAAGATCTTTTATCAAGAACTTAAAAGTAGAGATGATATTTATGGACAAAAATTAGCTGATTCTGTCTACCGAACCTAATACTAGAGGATTAGACCTAATGCAATCTAATTCTAGAAGCAGGTAATTCTAGTAATGCTACTTACTGTATTTGGTAAGACATCTTCACTCTAAAATATTTTTTAGTCTGAAATAAAAATATCATTCACTGTGCTGAATTTGCCTAGGTCAATTCCTGAAGTGCATGCCCAATAATGTAATCTTTTCTGAGTGTGTGTGTGTTTACAACATGCATGTAATAACATTTTCAGGAAAATACTCTGAAGAGCTAATTATTGTTTTCCACTACAACTCAAAGCCACCTTCTATTTTTTTTTATTTCCAATTTACCTTGAACTTGAATTTCAAATAGGAAGTCTGTCTTAGAAACTGGAAAATCTCAAGCAAACACACTGAAACAATATGTATTATAAAATGTGTCTAAGTAATCTTTCCAATCTGTGCACAGGAGAGAATTCTCAAGAGAAAATATGGAAGTGTGTGTTGCAGCTTGTATCACAGACCAGCTCTTTAGTTAAATTTCCAGGAAAGTAACCCACAAGCTCAAAGTGACAGTGGGTCCTGAAGCATACACAATTTGGAAATTATATTACAGGCTTGAGCAAAGGGAATTACATGAGCAACTGAGCCAAGCAGGCAATTTCCAGTGCCAACAATACGGGAGATAAAAAATAGAGATGGGTTTGGAGTCATTATTTGATGAGTGTACGAAGGCAGGACATGTGTCTTTGTATTTGTCCTACAACACATTTGATTGATGTGCAGGTAGGAAATACAGAACGAAAACAAAAAAATGAAAAAGCTGGGGACAAGGAGAGGCCAGAGTGCATAGTGAACCTGATGCATCTTATGATATCATCTACCTTATCTGGCCTCGATTACACAGACTCACAGAATGGTTTGGGCTTGAAGGGGTCTTTAAAGGTACTGTAGTCTAACCCTTCTTCCACGGACAGGGACATTTTTCACTGGATCAGGTTACTCAAAGCCCCCTCCAACTTGACTTGGAACATTTTCAGTGATGGGAAATCCTCGATCTCTCTGGGCATCCTGTTCCTTGTCACCACCTTCACTGTAAAAACTTATTTCCTTAAATCCAATCTAAATGTACCCTCTTTCAGATTAAAGCTGCTTTCCCTTGTCCTTTAACTGCAGACCCTGGTAAAAAAAAAAATTGTCCTTCATCTTTCTTGTGAGCCCTCTGTAGGCACTGGAAGGTCTCCCAGGACCCTTCTCTTCTCCAGGCTAAACAACCCCAACTCTCACAGCCTGTCTTCACAGGAGAGGTGCTCCAGCCCTCGGATCATTCTCATGACCCTCCTGTTTTCACAGGTCCATGTATTTAGAAACAATTCCTCCAAATGATTTTTGTCTGTTTGAAGTGTTATCATTAAAATCTCCTGAACATGCTGGAAAATGAGCATATGCTCAAAGTCATACGCATGCCTTCTTATAAATCATTAGAAAGTTTCACTGGCTTCTTGGCCTTCTGTTCAGTCCTACCATAACACATACTTTGTATTTAATTTTTTTTCTGATTCTCCGAAACTGAATTTTTAAATCTGGAAGAAAATTACCGTAAGAGAACAAACTAGATATAAAGAAGGAAAAGTTGAAATATGAAAAAAGGAGAAGGGTCAGTTCAGAAAAAAAAGAAAGGAGGGAAATGAGCAGGTTAGCACCATTTGTATGCTTTGTAAACATTCATCCCCTTTTCCCTTAATTTTCCAACTTACCCTGGAAAATATCAGCAAAATAGAAATCTCACTTGCAAAAGTATATCGTGATATTTCATGACTGGGCAATAAGAGTATGGATGAAATCGAACATAAATTTATGCAGAATAATTCAAGTGCTGGAAAAAATACACAAACTATAGATGCAGTGACAGGTTCTGAACCAGGTATTACCATTCAGGAAAGAGTTCATAGAACTGTATTAGGAAATTTTATGACAATGCCATCTCATTGTTCTGTCACAGTTAAAAACAGAATAATCCACAACACCAGATAGGAAAAGAGAACTAGGAAATTTCATTATGCCAGGGAATAAATCTGTAGTGCTCTCAGAACATGTGCAGTTCTGGTCTCACTCTTTTTAAAAAAGGATATGGAACAAAGAGGTACAAAGAGTGACAGAGATGATCAAAGGCATTTAAGGACTTCTGAACAATCTTCAGCCTAAAAAATATCTTAAGGGCAGATATGGAAAGAGCCTAAAAATTCTTCAGCAGAATAAAGAATGATAAATTGTTCACTTGCCTCTTCCAGTATTAGGAAATACCGAATGAAACTAGTAGGTGACAGGTTCAAAATAAGCACAGTTCATCACACCATCCCTATCATCTTGTGGACCTCTGATGCAAAACTGTGTCTGCGCTCAAAATTTGCACAGATTCAAAAGGCAACTAGAGAACTCAGAGAAGAAAAACCTATATATTAAATAAAAAGTAATTCTGTGGCTGTGAAGCTCCCTGCACTGACGACCGGAGAAAGCTGTAAAAATAAGCCCATTCGGTGATCACCAACATTTTATCTCTTCCACAGAGTTAGACAACAACCCAGCCCTAGTAAAACCTCAACTCTCTCCCCGAGAAGCGGCTTAGAGAAAAAGACACGAGAGGAAACAACTAATTACCAAAAAGAAGAAACTGAAGTAGAGGGCTTTAGGGGTCAGAAGATAAAAAGTATAAAGCTAGGTGACTTCAGGGCAGACAAAACAGAGCACCTTGGCTGCCAGCCCCAGCCAGAGACAATACTGGGATGGTGAGCGGCGTTATCCGAGCTGGTGCCGGCCTTCCCGGGTACCCACGGACAGTCAGCCGAAAGAGAGAACAGATTTTAGGGGATGACTCATCAAGCCAACGTGCCTCTATTAGCACAACACTTGAGCATGTGCTTGATATAACCATAAGGCCCATGGAAGTTATTGATGTTAATGTGAAATAAATTTTCCATCAGACAGGCACAGAATTTTTACGTAAAGCATAAAGATGAAATCTGAACTTGCTGAGGGGCAAGTTCATCTGAAAAGATGGAACACAGAGAGATCAGAGTGGCACAGACCCAAGAGGGTTTGACAGAACASAAAACTAAAAGGTGCTACACAGAAAGACATGGAGCAAAAGCAGGAGTAGGTCATGTATCTCATGCTTGAGAGAAAGCTGAGATCAAGGGAAGGTGTACCAAACCTAGTGTTTATTCCAAGGTCTAAACAAAGTTGTAATCTAGTAACAGCAGGAGACATGGATTAGATGAAGAACAAAATAAGTGGGAAAGTTTGCCCTGTGCATGAAGGAATAAACAGGGAAATCTGGCAGCAGCAAGTAAGAATGTCAGTGGAGGAAAAGTCGGTGCCAGAGTCTGTCAGTTACTTTCTCAAGAAACTAGCAAAATATTAAGGAAGAAGAAGGTTGGGTAGGCTGTGGAGTTGCAAAATAATGGAAGGCACTGGAAGCAGGTATCTAGAAAAATCAGAACTGCTGGAGACTAGGGCCTTCACAACTAAATGGACAACCAACAAAACCCTCTGAAATTCCTTCCCAATGGCAACACTTTTAACCATTCTGCCACTTACTACAGATTTTGCAAACACTCAAGATATTCAAGAGCTGATAAACTGTTCATTTAAAACAAACAAAAACTTTATTAAAAAAATAAGTTAAATATTCCCTTTATTTTAAATTGCCAAGAAACTAAACAAAGACCTTATAACTTGCTAACTTTCTCTATCACAAAGATGCTCTTGCAAAAATATAACTCAAACCACCAAGATCACCTTTTCCCAAATGCATGCGACCATGAAATTGGAAGCATGCCTGAAAAGTCAGAAAATTAAGCCTCTTTTTTGGAATAAAAATGATGAAGGGAACATCACAGAAATGCCTTGAGAAACCTCCCTACCATTCTGAGAGGATTTCAGCTTACAGACATCTTCAGAACCCTGTACAACTGTGACCAGCAGGGAGGCAGATGGAGAACTGGAGACAAGAACTGTGCAGCAAATAATGTGCATAGCCCTGTCCCTGCTCACTAGCAACATCCCAGAGCACTTCTCTTCCCACACCAGCAAATAAATAAAATGAGGATTATTTAGAAGGGATAACCATATGGTTTGAATAATTTGTAAATGCTATTTTCAGTACATTACTATAATACATGGTACAGACCTACAAAATAGGGTCAAATCTTGCTTTCTGTTTTATAACCAACGTGTTCCATTTGGGTGTAGAAACAGAGTTGATGGCACTTTATCAATGTATTACTTCCACATGCTGTCTCTACCTTAAGAGTCACAGAACAACACAATTGTTCCACGTGGGGCGTGTTATTGGGTTCCTGAGCTCAAATAAATATTTATCAGCCTTGCTGATAATTATTTGCTAGTAAATATTTGTTTAAATTGTGAAGTCCTGACTTTCTTTTTTATATTCCATTTCAGCCTACATGCATCTGTCTGCTTTGTGCCTTCCTAGTGCGGAATGCTGCAATATGTGGCAAAAAAAAAAAAAAGGACAGGAAAAAAATCCAAAAATATATCAACTTCAGGAAAGAAAATCAACATAAAAACTTGCAATCTATTACCCTTAAACTGTGTCCTTTCTCTCTCCAACTCCTTTATTCCTTATCACCTTTTATTTTGTTAATGAAGCATCACAATCCAGAAGGYACTTTTATTCCAAATTAAGGTATCTGCAATGCTGCAGGAACAGCACTGATGAGGGTTTTTGTCTGGATACAGTGCATGCTTTCCAATTTTCAGTGTCATTTTTTTTTTAGCATATACAAAACATTGCAGAAGCACATGTAAATCATCACTCTCTTGCCCAGTGGAACAGAATTTCAGTTACCAATGCCAACAGTTGCCTGCAGAAGGCATCTACATCTGGTCTGCTACATCCAAGGCAGCAACCACAGGCACACGCTTTGCTTTGTTTAGAATTCATCTCTGTGGCRCAGCTGAGCCTCAGATGAAAAAAAACAACAAACCTATGAGCCTCTGGGGTTAAACAGACAAATGTTTTCAGTCACAACAACTTTTTTGGGGATGCAGCAAAGCCGTAACAATGCATGTAAGAGGTTTTATGTAAATCATTAAAGGTCTACCGACTTAAATTGTTGCTAACACCAAGAAGTTGCTTAACGTACACTCGCGAGTGTGAAGGCAGAACAGATGAGTAGTCTCACAAATCCTATTTGCTCAGTTGGAAAAAATGCAAAAATATTTGTTGAAACGAAGAAAAAAAAATCTGATTCCTGCTCACTGCCATTCAAATTTAAAAGTCAAATTAATATTCATGATTTCTGAGTGCAGGGTGGTTTTTACTGGGAGGCAGAAGGGGCAGATACAATCAGTAAACAAATTTACTTTCAAATCCACACAGAATTCAATACCTACCTAGCCACTCGTTGAATTTTTTTACTTCACTAGGAAGTCCCAGCTCAGTAAAATCACCAGCATGTATTAACACATCTCCATATGGCATTTGGATGGGATCAGTTCTTGAGTGAGTATCAGAAATACAGACAAATCGTGTATATCCTGGAGGCTTCGGAGCGTCATGGGGCACCGGATCAACCCTGTAGGAAACGCATCATAACAAGGTTATAAAGTATTTACGTACTTCTTAGTGCCTGCTCTGCAATTCTAATGCTACTTTTTACCTTTACAAAAGATTACACAGACTTCTAAATCTGCCTGATGGAAGGATTTATTAAAACAAACCTAACACTAATGGGAGGTGTAAAAATTCTTGATGTTCACATCACAACATTTTCAGTATTTGTTGGKTAGATAGATTAATTTAAAGAGATTAAGGAAAAGAGATTGGACTATGGCAGTAACTCTGACACAAATACTTACAAATAAATCAAAGGCATTGCCAGTTTCAAAGGAACAGCACTATCCCATTTCATTGTTTAAATATGATTACACTGTACACAGGGAACAGATTTATTTTAGATACATAAATACATTTGAATGCATTTTTTCTAATTATAACTTCTTTTCTGCAAGTTACGCAATTCCAGCAAATTTAATTAACACATTTTGGAGATACGTTTCAGTGTGTTAATGCAAAGCAACGTAAGAACTCTCCTAACAGCTGTAAATGTATGTTAAAGCCTGACTATTGTCAGGACCAAGTGACGACTTTCTGGGCTTAATTATACTAAATGAAATCAGATGCTGTGAGGGGTGAGGCTGCATTGTTCAGAACCCAATCTCAAGACTCAAAACTGAGGAAACGAAAAGATCTGACCCAGTTTGATGAGACTTACTTATGATTTAGAAGAGGAAATCAGAGAGCACCTTTCTGCCATAGGAGGAATACTTATTTTCAACTCCATCTTTTTAACCTCAATCCATATTTTGTTCAAATACATAGAAACAAATATATCTATGTGTGGCTATACTGTATCTGCTATTCCAGTTAGGGAATTCTGGAGGAATAAAATCAAAAAGCCAGAGATGCAAGAGTTATATTTGTGTCACTGGAAACCAGAGAGAAATATGGAATTGGTACAAACTATTTTACTTTTACAGTATTTATTTTGAAAGGACAAATAAAATTATTTCGTTCACTGTTGCAGTATACAGTACATATTTCTATCCCTTGCTGGTTGTTCTTCAATTCAGCAGCTTACCTTTACATAAAGAAACTCAGAAAAAAAAAGTATAGAGATCTTTGCTATTAATAATACTACTTGTGTTTACTAGGTAAGATAATAATCTTTAATCAATTGTTTCTCTGCGTCAAAAAATCCCATGAATTTTATCCAGGCAGATAAACTGAGGCAGTTCTGACAACTTCACAGGATTAGTGAGAGAGTGAGCAATAAATCTAAAACATTCAAATCTTGTTAAATACAGAAAAAGGTCTCAGCATTTTCTACAATGTAACTACAAAACCAGAGTACAAACCAATTATTTTGTACCCATCTTTCCCATACCCTTACAGGAAGAAGAAATGTCGGGGTTTTTACAGCACCACTGGAGAAACAGTCTTAAATACCTTATAGTTGTCTTTCTGAAGTTCCAGGTTTTGAGCAGAAAGTAGCTAAATATGAGCTAAGGAGTAAACCCAGCCGTGATCAAATCCTGCCTTAAGAACTACATGCCAACGGCTTATGGAAGCAAGAATGTATTGGGAACTCCAAAACCTGGGTGGCAGAAGAGGGCAGTGCTTGGAAACACTTCATGTAGGGCTGCAAGAGGACCATGGCCACGTGGAGAAGGCCAGATGAAGGAGAAGAGTTAGATGTTAAAAATGCTTGTTTTGGAAGAGAAGAGAGCTGCACAGGGCGAGCTCCAGGGGAGGCAGCAGGGGTGCAAAGGAAGGTGGATGGTGAATGGTGGGGTTTAGGCTAGGGAGCGAGGATTTGCCATCAGGTGTGAGCTGTGTGAAGGATAATGCGTTCAGTTCACAACATGAACTGGGATAGCTGGCTAAAAATGATGAGGAGCTGACCCTGGCTATCATTGTAGCTGCTCAAGCTAAAAGGATTAAACATTAGTTCAGTACACAGAATTATTGCTCTCCCTGCCCAACACTTCCCAAAGTGAGTTACAGATTGCATTACTAAGCCAGCTTTAGATCCTGGATACTACYCTGGCAAACATAAGGATATGGACTGCTCTGAAACACCACTTTTTAACTTTTCCTGGTAGGGTAGCCTTTAAAGCAGGCACTGCTTCCCTTCAGAAATCTTTTAAAGCTCAGCACAGCAGTAAGTTGGGTGTTAGGGAGTAATGTGCATTTCACATAGGAAGCTGTATGGAAAAAACAGCAGACTTACCACGGCAACCCCCTGCAGCACATAATGTACATGCTTTGGATGGGGATGGGGAAGGTGTGGACAGCATTTTCCTGGTTGCTGAGGTGTGTGTAACTTTTAAATTCTGCGCAACAGGCGAGAGAATTTTTGTGGGAAAAGGGCATCAATACAAAAAAAACCAAATAAATGAGATGCAGATTTTTCATGTTGAAGTGATATGCACACACAGAGACCATATATAGGTAAAAACATATGTCAAGTTTCACAAACACATCTAAGTTGTATTACTGGAAATAATTTCTGAAGGCTCAATCCCCATATTCTTGTGTAACGCGTTCCCACAGCAGCTGTCACACCAACACCCAATGCACAGCTTGCAGCATGAGCAGAGGAATACAGATCTGCTGATTATTTTTGTGCAAATGCTTTTGTTTTTCTTCAAATCGGTAGGAAAACTTGCCGAGGAATTGAAAAGCAAAGTCGAAATATCTCAGAGCGAAAACACTTCGAGAGGTTAGTTCATACACTACATTTCAGTGGCTTCATAAAGGAACGAGACAGGCACTTTCCAGAAATGACTGATGGACTTGAAAACACTGGCAGAATTTACCACCCTTCCTGTCAGCAGCAACCCAGTCATCTCACAAGCAYAGGGATGCCAGACTACGACAGGTCTGGAAGGGGCTGCCAGCCTGTTATGGGGGCTAAAATGTGAAATGCGAACCTGCACAGAGGGCCAAGGAAGAGCTGCAAGACTGAGTTCAGAAGGAAAGGAGCACACAACCCTCCCTGCCACGGTTAAAATAGTTTACTATGAATTCAGATGTTAACAGGTCTATGTGAAATGTTTATGATTGCCTGCAACATCACTAATTGGAAGTATTTTGAACTATGCACAAAGCCTTCACCTCCTAGAAGTTAAGGACAAAACTTGCATGCACAGAAGCAGGGCTAAGATTTCACCCGCGACAATCATGTGAATAAAAGGTGCTTTTGTTACCCTTTTTATGTCTACTTTTCCCTTCTTTGTTACTATTCTATTCATTGGTAGGAAGAAAAAGCAATCCTGCTGGTATTCAGAAACATTATTTACTATTTCTGTACAAAGAGAAGGAGTAGGTCAGATTGTGGTACATGTTTCAATTGATTTGGCCTGTTTTTCTATTTGCACAAGCTTCTTCAATAGTATTAATCATTCATGAGAGACTGCTAAACTCTTCTGAGGAACTATTTTCTAAGGATAGCTTATTTTCAACTACTTGCTTAGGTGCTGAGTTTCTATCATGTAGTTGATTGTCTAAGCCTCCAGTAACATGATTTCTTACTGGTTAGATGTTTAAACAGCATATTGTTGAGAACCAAGGGAATACTAATAAATAACTTATTTTCAGCCCAGTAAAAAACATTCAGCTTTTAAGACCAGGAAACAAATTCCTGAGTGCCCAGGAGCTGTCTGAATAGTCACAAAAAATAGCTAAGCCTCCACAAATCAGGCAACCTGCATTTGGCATTTTCATTTGTAAAAGTATTTCTGAACCCACATTTGTTTGTTTGTACTTTTTCTATCATTTGCCAGCTCTATAAACAAAAGATGTTTCCCAGTGCTAACACTCAACTCATTTTACTGTTTGCATTTCAGTAGGATCTAAAAAACCCCAACACAGACCATAAAACACTGCCCCCAAAAACTGAGTGTTTGCTCACCATCTTGATATATGTTAGTCATCAGATTTTTTTTTATATAATCTAATTTATGCCAAAGAAGCATTCACTAAATAGACACATAACATTCAACCAGTCATAGTGCTGAGTTGTTTAACTGCAGAAATCATGACCTACGTTTTTATCAATCATATTAAATACCAAMAATGTGAACAAGGTGACTGTTTGTTCAGTGCTCCTAAAAGAAAAGGGTTCCCTTTAAAAAATGAAAACCAGCCATCTGATCTAAAGATAAGGCTGCTTCTCTCTTTAATAAACATAATAAAATGGTGCAGACATTTTTATTCCCTATAAAAATATTTTACAGTAGAATTTTATACTTAATTTATTTGTAATAGCTTTACTGTTTTGCTCTTCCTTCTGGCTTTAAACGTTATGGCAGGTTTCATTTTGTAATTATAATTCTCCACTTTACGTTACAAGTAAATCATCTAGAGCAGTTAATTTTACTGATGTTGTCGTTATATAAAAAGTCAGAAACAAACACATTATTTTAATTACTCTTTAAGCACTTGGCATTTTCGGCACATTGGTATGAAAGTAAGTTGTCGGATGGGTGCCCACAATATTTTACGTATTGATATGATTTTTCCCTCGTATGTAGCTGCAATATAACCAACCAAACAGAATGTGTGTTGCACAGACACAGGCTTTGTATTTTCAACAGCCATGTACATCAATATGCAAGTGCACAAAGCAAACAAAACATTATTAAGATTGCAGAAAGTGTCATCCTTGTAGCATCTCGTATTTTATTACCACTGCTTGATTTTATCTCTCTTTTTAATACCTAAGTACTATAGATTACACTTACACTAGAGTGAAGCAATCTTTCTCCCATCCTTTAACAAAGTACTTTTCAAATGGTCTGATTTTGTACCATTATAGTAATTATTATTAGAAAGGCAGCAAAACAGTGTTCTTTGAATTCTTTTTGACTGGTCCATCAAATACCGCATYGACAAGGCAATAACAATTCCGAAGGCTGTGCTAGAGCGATAACAAAACTMTAATACTTACATTTGCACATGTGGGGGCTGAAAACGTCCCTGGTTAATGTTGTAGAACGTGAAAGCCTGTGTGGGGTTGGAGCTGTACTCATCCACTTCGATGATGAGTCTGCTGTGCTGGTGCCTTCTGGCTGCCATGATGTGGGACTGGGCGAAGGCCATGGCTGCGCGCGGAGTCGGCGTCCTCAGGCGACCATCTCTGCTATCTTCCTACTCYGGCGGAGAGCACCATGACATCTCCTTACCTCACCAGCACACTCCCCTCCCAAAAACCTAGGAGCAGATCGAAGAGATGCAGCGTAACTGTTTGACACGTGATCTGCTCAGAATTTGCTTTTTTTWATACGAGATGAAGGTGAAGGGATGAAGAGAGACTGCTCAAAGAGCTCGTCACAAACCTTTCCAACTCGGCAGCTTGATGAACGTGCTTTAATTGGGGGTGGGAAGCTTGGAGTGAAAGTAAACCTGCTACAGAACACAGGGGCAGCTTGCTCAAGTATTTTAGACATTTAATACAGACGCAAGAGACGAGACAGTCGTTCAGAATGGCACATCATAATGTTTTTCCAACACAATCATTTATCTTCTTTTTTTTTATAGAACTGATGAACTTGTATTCCCCATCCTCCCTCAAAAAAAACGACCAAACCTGAAACTGAATACATGACCATGCACAACTCAAACGCAAGTTAATTAAACAAGAACCAGTTTAACTAAATCTTCCCAAACTCTGTGACATTTATTATGGGGAAGCATTGCAAGTGGTTGTTCTTCACACCAACAAAACAGTTTTGTTGCACAGCCTTCTGTGCACTTGCTCCTGGTTTTATAGGATCACTGAAGGAACTCCTTGAGGAGAACACAACTCCTGGAGGGAAGGACACAACTATGAAGGGCTCCCCTCTTCAAACACTTTTCAGTCAGCACTAGCCCAGCATTCTGGATTCAAGGGAAAACAAAGTGATTCCAAGGCTAACACACAGTTAAATGTTACTAAATATTAAAAAATGTAAAATCCATACAGGTTTTATGTTTGGGAATAAATTTTTCCCTGAAGGCTATGCAAGTCTAGAACAGCAGTACCAAAAACGGGCAGAGGAAGAACAAAGTGAAACCGACTGGAATGCAAAGAGTATCCCCTAGAAACAGCAGAAAGTAATTTAAATGTGAATTTTACTTTTATTTCCCAGTTTTAATAAAAAATGGATTATAAGCTATAAAGGTGGGTATTTTTACAGTATAACTTTGCATCCTTTTTAAAAGTTGTCTGACTTAAATATTTACTTTCATGGAAGCAGGGACTCTTTTCTTCTAGGGAATACAAGCAACCCGATTCAAAGATGTATTTTATGAAAAGCCACGGTAGAATGCAGCGATTCACTTAATATGCAGAGCTTCGAAAGCAGGGCTAGAAGTATTTCATGTGACCATGCCGATGTGCCCCTCTTCCATTCTGAAGGGAACACAGCCAAGAGGGATGGACGAGGGAGGCCTTCATAGTCACTCAGATTTTTAAAGCCATTTACAAGTACTTAGGTCCAATTCAGTGTAGTGGCAGTCAAGCATCTCAGCATCTTTAAAAATCTGGGCGTCAGCCCTTTGCTTAACTACTACAGATGTTAAGTGCTTCAAGAAGTGGCGGAGTATTTTTGTTTGGGGAAATCTTGTTCTCAGGGAGCTGAAATGAAAGATTCAGCTTGGTTTTGTTACTGGCTGAATGGCTGTAAGATGATGACAACTTGCTGTCACTAACAAGCCGCAGAAAAACAGCCTCCGAATAAAGGAGCAGATTCCTACATGCCCTCCCCTAGAACTGAGTGGTAAGGAAATGCTAGAATAACAACAAAGAAAATTTTGGATTTCAAACACTCTCAGATGCCGCGTTCAGGCTACAGAAGAAGCAGCAGCAGCACAAAGGAATGTGCCAGAGCAGGGGGAGGGAAGGGAGGCACGATCCTTGTAAGAATAATCAAGTATAAATTGCTGCATTTAGGAAATAAGAAATTATGACAGCAGATGTGAAGAACCTTCCCTAAGGAGCTTCCTGTATTAAATGATGCATTTGTTAAGAAGTTTGAATAGTCAAGGTCAGAGATTTTATAGGGGGCAAACTGTTCTAAGTGAACCTACTTCTGTTTGAAAGAAACTATTAGAACTGGTGACCTCTAGAAATATTCTCCAGTAAGATAAATAATTTATGATTCCACAGCTCCACATAAGGATTTCAAAATATCTGAAAAACACAGCCTTTGTTTTATAACTCAGGGATTATGCCCACTTTACACTGGGGTTACAAAGGATTTAAGGCACTGCCTTAGGGACCTAGAATCTCCCTTTAGCCTTAGGAAGTTCTCGGGAGCTCATAGCAGCTGAGGAAATAGCTTCTGTCAGCCTCCTCTTTGGGTTCTGTCCTTTACAACTTCCCACAAATTATACCTAAAACCTACTGCAGAAACAGCAGATATATGTGCAGGTACCCCAATATCCACTCTTTGGCTCTCTTCCTCTTTCTGGGTCAGTGGAATAGCAGTTACCAACACAATCTAACTAAAAAGACAAATTCGTTTGGAAACGGAAACAAACCCCATCCAGTGCACCCCTCGCTACACCCTTTAGTGCTGAAGAGCTCTTTTAAGAAGGGAATCAACCATTGCACACGGGAAAAGTGTGTGAATCACACCATCAGGCCAGCCTGAGAGAATGGCAGCCATGGACATTCAGCAAAAAGTTCACCCTATATACAGGTAAAAAAGATAACCTATTCCCCTTGATATAAAGGAAATGGGGGGGAGGGGAGGGAAGGGGAAAAAAAGATATGCAACAGCATATTGAGCCTTCTGCTCAGTGACAGTCACTCATTGCCAACCCTGGCCACATAAAAACCACAAAGACAAGACAAGGAAAGGACAAGGGGAAAGGGAAAAGGGGAAGTGGGAAAGGGAAAAGGGAAGCGCAGAGAAGGAAAGGAAAGGAAAGGAAAGGAAAGGAAAGGAAAGGAAAGGAAAGGAAAGGAAAGGAAAGGAAAGGAAAGGAAAGGAAAGGAAAGGAAAGNGGAAAGGAAAGGAAAGGAAAGGAAAGGAAAGGAAAGGAAAGGAAAGGAAAGGAAAGGAAAGGAAAGGAAAGGAAAGGAAAGGAAAGGAAAGGAAAAGTTAAAGGAAAGGAAAGGAAAAGTTAAAGGAAAGGAAAGGAAAAGTTAAAGGAAAAAGGAGACAGATCCTGCAATAAAAATAAAATGAATAGCAATCACAGAAATAGCCTGTGCTAAACAGAAATCATCTGTGTAACACACCGAATCAGTAAGCGTAATTCAACAGCAAGCTTAATTCAAGCTCATTTCAGAAACATACACAGATGTCTTTGAACCTTACCTTTCAGTCTATGGTTTTCTTCCTGCATAAGTGATCGGCTGACATTCTTGGTGTTCGACAGAACAAGCTGTCTCCTTCCAGCTTGACTGATAACCAGACTGACACCCATTACTCCCCTCTTTCTGTTTCCATTTCCAATAGTCCCCCAAATCGTAACTTTTGCTTTCTTTTAATATTCTGAAATGTAYTGCTTTCCCAAATCACAGTAGAAAATGCATCAGGGAAATAATTATCTGCTTCTGTAACATGCAAGTTTTAAAATTATATGCCCAGCATTACCAACACAGAGAGTTAAGACTCAAATCCCCACAGCAACAACATGCTAACCATCCTCTTCCCCCAGACTTATGGAGCTGCGGGATGTCTGCCAGGGAAAAACAGAGAAATGTAAAAAGGACTGCAAGAACACGAATACTAAAATAAATATCACAAACCTGGCTGTTRGAATCACAGACTGAGAAAAAGCTATTAAATCAGCTAAGCCATCTTCTTAGTGATGGCACGAATGTTCTCCGTGCATTATTTTTCTGCTGTTTTCTCCAGCATGTGTTCAAATGGGCCCCCAAGCCCACCGTGTACAATGGACACTGCTCCTGTCTTCAGAAGGCTTCACATCAGGCCATAAACTCCACAGATTGAAACATCTGTCCTGAGGAATTACTGGACCAGGCAGGTAGGACTACCCAGAYGTATTTAAGTAGTTTATGAGGTCCTCAAATAAATCTTTGTATTAAGATTTTCTTTTACTTTTTCAGCCTGAAATTTCTGGTGTTGTATCTCACACTGTTCTTGCATAGGTAGCATAAATATTTCCCCTTTTACCTTAACTTTCTACCCTTTTTATGCATTCTATTTATCTTTTTCTTTTTTTCATTTCAAGCCCATGTTTTATTTTAATTTCACTTCTCCACTCACAGATTTTACTTTATTCCAGTTCATTCTCATGTCCACTGTCTCTCCCCATATCTCATTCCATCGTCCCCACTGTTCTCTCCACCATCTCCCCTTTGTCTCAAGTGTAAAAACACCACTGAGACTTCTTGAAAATAATTCCAGCAACACAAAATTTGAATCTAGACTTGAAGCAACATGGCTCAAGCAGATGTCACTGAAATAATAATTAGAAACCAAGATAAAATATCRAAGATCATAATGATAATTTTTAAAAAGTCACAAATTGGGAGAAAACTATAAAGGCATTCTCTGTTGAGCAATGAACTTCGCTATGTTACAAACACCTGGAGGTCAAGAAGCACAATGTGACTGCAACACAACCCAGCAAGRGCTGAAGAGGGGCATTGCCAGGTTTTGCACCACCAGTGAGACAGCACAAAGAAAGAAGAGAACGCTGGGACTCTCAGCAGTACCAAGGTCAGGGGCAGAGTGGCAGCTACAGAAAACGTGTTCATTTTGCTCAGACAGCCTGACAACCTGGGATTTGGGGAGGCAATGAAAACATAAAATGTAGTATCAAACAGGAAAAAAAAGGCATTTCCATGCAGCTGTAAAACATCAAAACCTTATTTTTTTCCACAGAAAGCCAGTAAGACAAGAGCAGTAAAGTACCTYAAAGAGGAGCGTGAGAGTTTGTGACAGACCGCACGGTGACACGCTTCTTGTGCAAATCTTGGACACTGTTCCCCAGAAACTCTCCCAAGAGCTTTAACAAGGGCCCAGGTCTCCCTTGTACTACAGTGCTCTTCATAAACTGTCCGATCATCCTTTACACGGGGAAGCAGACCCTTTATTTAAAYCCAAAAATATCACTACAGAGTACTCTGCATCAACGGTCCGAATTGTCACAGTAACATTTTTATAACCACAAGCTTCACTATCACAAATTACAACTTTTGCTTAATTTCCAGAAAAAAGCTTGTTATAAACTGACCACCAGTAAGTGAACATACTGAAACTAGTAAAGCAACCACTTACTATGAGACATAGGCTGAAAATACTAAGGGTTTTTGCTGTCTAAAATACCCATTTCAGATACTTCAGATAGAGGTCAATCAACGGGATTAGCCTGCTATCTTCATCTTTGCCACTGGAAAGTGAATACTGAAATAATCCTAAAAAGGCATTATTCTGTGGGAAAGGATGAGCCAGGGAAATCACTCCGCAGACGAAAGCCTTTCCAAAGGGATACACTCTCCTCTTCCTCCTCTTCATCTTCTGAAACGAAGTGCAGGTCCTGGGAAACCAAAACCACTGAGTCTCCCGTTAGTAGASTGGTGCACTCACTTGACAAATGAGGACTTTAAAGGGAAGGCAGTATAACCAAATGTCACCAAGACACTTGTGGATTTTAAGTTTGATCATGCACACTTCTAGTGATGGAATCATTAGGCTTTCCAAACGAATATGCTTYGCCGGAGACAGGAACATTTCCCATTGCATTTAAAAAATAAACAAATAAAACTAAATACGCACTTCTAAGCCTTTTCAAAAAACATCTGAGATGGGTTTTCTGTGCCAGCAAATCTAAATTTGATAGCTGTTATCAGTCAGATAATACTCAGTTCCATGACCGCATCTTTTCCCTGGAAGTCATAGTTATTTCCACCCGTATTGGCAAAACCAGGGGACATAATTCTGATTTACTTGTAAGCCTCAAAATCCTACTCTTTTTGTCCTCTTCTGTTTAGAATCTCGTATTTCACATATCAATGAATACTTCAGTGCCTCATCATATGTATCACATATTTGTTAACTGCAGATCTACAGGGCACTGAGCAATCTGGTTTGTAACATGCGAAAAAAAATCAGTGACTTAAATAAAACCTCTTATTTCTCTGTAATTCCAAACACCTTAACCTGCATTAGAAAAAAAAGGCAACAAAATCCCCCAAGGTGTTTCTCACCATGCTAAAACACACATCATTGTTCTCCTTTGCAGATTATAATGACCTGCCACAGTCTCAAAAAATTCTTCAYTGAAAATTTTTTTCTTCAAATTAGTTACTTCCTTTGCTCTCAAACATAAATATTGCATGTTTCTCTCATTATTTTCTTTATAAAGAACACCAACATACTTGTGAGCTTTAACTATCATAAAAAGATTACATGGACACAGCAAGTAGGAAATGAGATAAATTATTTGGTTTTCAGAACTGTGCGCTAACATCCACTTCTGTGAAGTTTCCTCCAAAAATATACTGTACCTCCTATACACCAAAATTCTGACCAGGCACCCAGGAAAAGATACAAACATCAAGTTCAGAAAATACAAAAATGGCACATTTACCTAAGAAATCTAATTCTGTATTTATTTAAAGCAGTCACCACTTAGAAACCTTCTTAGTTGGTCTTATTTTAAATGATTATATGATTTTAAATTACTTTTTCTCATTTCCCTACTTGGTTCCCAAAACTACAGTAACTGAATATTCTATTTATGAAGGCTTAGTTTTATTTTGGCTCATTAGTAGTATCATTTTCTGAATCAAATTCTCATCCGTACGAATAAACTGTTCATTTATTCAATTTAAGAAATAAACACAACCTAATAATATTGCTTTGTTTTCACCTTAAACTTTTGCTTTACCATATATCCAATGTATTTTAAACACTGGAGCGCTCTAAGATTTACAAGCAGACTGAATACTTGTCAAGGCTAAATGCATTATTGTAATCCTACACATGATAGTGCCTGAATGTATAAAACATTGTCATATTTCAGTGAAATATTTAAATGGATACATTTTTCTTAAGTAAAACCAAATCTTTTTCCTGAAAAACATACTATTTTTGCTCAATACTACCTCTGTTTATGTAAAAATACCTGCAGAGGTAGCTAATCTATTTAAGTAACTACCTCTAGGGAAGGAAATTTTAAATAAAGATCTAAGAGCCACAAAACTCATTCCTCACTCTAAAAAATTTGCCTTTGTCTCTGGCAGTAATACAAAATCTACTACGTTACTGTAAACCACGTGTATACATTCATAAAGGAAAAATTAAAAGTCCCAGAATGATAATACTCATTCTAAAGGAAAATAGCCAAAAATACAGGTTACGTYGGGAAATTATAAAAAATGGACATTCCAGCAGGAGTATATTAGGGTTGTGGGGATTTGAKTCTACATTTCAGGCTGCAATTTGGCCATGTCATCTGGTCAAACTCTTGAATCCTTCAAAATATTATTTACTGAGAAGAAGACTATGTAAGTACTGAAACATATTGAAGAAACAGTTTGGATTCATTTTGAATTGAGGAATGTGCTTTTTCTTCACTCTTTTGTGACAACTGGCCACATCCTCATTTCCTAACCTTCATCTATGCAAGCCCTGCTGGGTGAAAGCCCACCTGCTTGTGACACACACTTCATCCCAACTGAGTTCAGGGGAAATTGAGTATAAATTCCCAGGGTTTTCCCTTTTTGTGCAGCAGCACCTCTTGGCTGTGGATTCATTTCTATCGCCAATTTCCTCATCCGATTTCAGAAAGAAATCTGACGCTAACAACTCTGAAATGGACAGAACACAAAACAAAAGTGGCCTATCCATTCCCATAGTTCAAGACAAGTGAAATGCCAAAGTACCAGCACACACACCATGTCAAAGGTGGGATGTAGAGCACAGCTTACATGTAAATATATTTATAGTGATACTACTTTTAAGGTCAGTGTACCCTTTTCTACTAAGGCCTGCAGATAAATTATRAAATTAATCAAGCAAATCCTTAACAGCTACATTTTTTTCTCTTAGACACAAAACTTTGAAAATGAAGTGTACTGCCATATTACTTTTGCTGCTTCCACTTTTCCCTCATTTAGCTGCATCTCTCCCATTGAAATCCTTCATGTCATCTGAATAATGTTCAGGGAGGGAGCCACTGGGTTTGTCACCTTTATTTTTCCAGGTATTGAYTCCAGGACTGATATAAGGAAAAAACAGTCAGCAGTCACTCCTCCTACCCTCAAGTCATGTCCACGAAGAAGTCCCCTACACGGTCCATGTGAGACTGAAAGAAAGGCTGCCCCTGAGCCATGACTCCAAGTTTTATGCACTGTACATCAGCTGATTCACTGGCTGCGTGAAAAACTCTCTTGAAAAATTTTATTTGCACTRATGGAATATTTTTATGTGACACAAAGAAATGCTAAAACGAAACTACACAGTTTAGGGATGAAAAGTAAACATGTAAAAATGAGGTCAAAACGTAAAAATGTTTTGGAGGAAAATATCCAAGTTCTGAAACGAACTCTCTGTACTTTTTTTTTTCTTTTCCCTTCTTTCTTATTCAATCAACACGGTGAAATCTGAGCATTTTTTTTGGTGTTGACAAACCCGAGGTTTCCACTAAAACGTGTTGAAATTGCCATTTTGTTGTCATTCTTGTTGAAGGTACAAGACAGTTAACCTCTGGCAGTAGCTAAGTTTTAATCCACCCCATCCCCACTACATKAGGCAAGGTATCTTGAACTTTTTACCAAAATCCACTTATATTAGGGAAATGTTTTGCTTCTCTACCAAAGAACCAGAAGAAAGGCTGTCCCACCAAGTCAAAATAATCCTAGTATTACTATGTATTCTGAGTGTCCACAGACCAGGTGAAATCCATCAGCAAATAATGCTGGACACTGCACAGCCCTACAGTTACACAGTCCCTGCCCCAGGTTACAGTCTCCAGAAACCCAACAAAGGATAAGGGAGAAAAACAATACAGCACAGGACTGATCGGTGCAACGGCAGCACAGGGCTCCTTCCATTTTCTTTTACAGAGGAGGAAAAAATAAGCAGGATTAGCATCACAAAAGACAAAAGCGGAAAGAAGATGGGATATGATAAGAGTCGGTGAGAGGAGGGAAAAGGTGATAAGAAATAAAGTGGCATGCAGGATGTTGGAGTTACACAGCACATTAAGCCAAGTGATGCAATTCTGAGAGCTGGCGAAAAAGAGGCTTGTGCAAAACACCCAAYTAGGAAATGCAGAGAAAAAACAATCAAAAATATCAGTCCCCATCAGCCTCCTTCRTATGCTACTTGTACAGCTGCTCTGCTGGCTCCAGTCTTTGGTTCAGTGACAAGACCCTCAATGCCATAAGGGAAGCTGGACCGACTGTATGGCAGAGGAACTCAATTTAAAAGGTTAAGAGGACATGCCACATAAAAAGTAAGCTTTCAAAGAAAAGTGATATACACTACATACAGCAACCTTGGTTTTAGCAGAAATGTATAAATTAGACATATATAACAAGTAAGGGCTAATACCTGCAATTGAAATGTATTATATATCTGCATTACATCTCTCAGTCTGAGAAAAGATGAGTCTTTACTACATTAATATGACTGTTCGTAGTCACACAGAACACAGCATATTTAAATGGTATGATGAACTCAATCTTACTCCCATAGTAAATCATAGCATTTTAAATAGTGACTGAATGGAAAATGCTAAGCATTTTGTATTTAGGTTACTGTAATGAATCCCAAATCAGTTACGACTGCAAGTTACCACACATACACCACGATGGCTAATTGTTAATCCTAATACAATTTCCACWGCCTTATCAAATCACGGCAAAACTGTCACACTTGTTGACAGTTTCAACAACGAGGTCAAGCAGTGAGCAGTGCCAAGAATGAACTGCTTCACCTCCAGAGGTGGTTACTGCAGAAGCGGGGAAATAGCCAGTACCGTAACAGCTCAGCCACTTCTTGCAATGGATCTTACAATGGACTGTCACTCTGCAACCCTGCCCAACCATCACAGTCTCACGCTATTTTATTTGTAATAACATGAACTGAAAAGATGATTTTCTAAGAGGAAGTTAAAGGATAACAATCCAATGACCTTAAAGAACTCTCTTACATTATGAACTTTGCTTGTATTTTGAAACATAACCCAGAATATCCAGGATTTAAAATGAAGGATTTCTGTAAAGTTAGAAATAACAATTAAAGACCACTTTGCTCTCCGACACTCTCACAGAGACCAAATTTACCCACGGAAAATGATCACAGAACCCAAACCGATGTATTATCCAGAACATCCAAATTAAGGTTTCCAGTACTACACTGAGTCCTATTTTGAAAGCTCATAGTGTACATCAGAATATTCTTATATATGTTCATGTAACTGAGCATGTGAAAAGGCTCTTCCTTCAGCTTACCTTGCACACCCTCTCTGAATTCTTCAAAACAAGATTCAGCACGAATCAAAGGGACTGCACTGAATTATTTTTATTATCTTTATTAACTAACTGACATGAAAACTGTCTTCATGGATGAAAAACATTAAAATTCTCAATTATGAATGCACCTTCTAATTACTATTTGATATTGTTTCCACATGTCTGAGAAAAGAAACTACCTGGATAATTGACTAAGCAGTTACCTGGTTTCAGGGGATTTGAGTCTCCTTCCTTGCAATTCAGTGACAGAACTCCAGCTGACTTAAAAATCAGTGATCTCTTTATACACTTCTACACATTCTACTAAATAGAAAAGTCCACTTCCCTGTAATTCTTCAGGTCAAGAGGACTGCACGTGAGGCAGCAGATCTGACCATACTTGGTTCCTACAAGGAACTAGAGATTTTTTCCTAATTTCATATAGTTCATTCAATTAAATAAATACGATCACAAACAACACTATATTCTATGAACCATTAACTGAAGAAGCAGAAACATCAATGTCAGAATCGTCTATGAATGCATGCCAAATCAGAACTCCAGTCTGCTTTACATTCCTGCTGACAGTTCCCATAATGAGCATGCAGCATTAAATAAAAACCATGACCTGTTTAAACAAAGATCAGAGCACCAGCTTTATCTTTGCATTCTCTAATGTTTGTTGTTTGGCATCACAAACTAGCAATGAAACAAGTATCTTACTAATACGAGCCCAGAAGGTTTTCATACAGGGCATGAGGGGAYGGCTCTTGTCCACCAAGAACATTTGTGTATCTTTAAAATGGGCATTTTGCTTCACACGAACATATACAGGTATTCTCTGCAGTTACTCTGCTTTGAATTAGACCAAAGGAGATCAGGAAGAGAARAAAGGAGATAAAGGGGATAATGTACAAGCAAGAAATTTTAAAGATTCTTATGTCTCAGATAGCTTGGGACAATGAAACAAACCACAAGAGCCAAGCTAAAACCGTTTAAATATACCACTAAAATTTCACGGGTAATAACGAATATCGATCAGTTCACATATGTATCATAGATGGGATAACTATTACATGTAATAATTTGAAAGAAATCCATATACAAAATAGAAATCAGCCCCCCCCGCCATTTAGTACACTACCAGAAAATTTACAGTGTCTCGCATCATGAAACTGTTTATTACGAATAGGTGCAACACAGTTTGCCATTTTATAATGACTCCTTAACTGGTCTTCTCAAAAGATGCATGGTTTTTTGGTAGTCAGATTTCAGATATACGCTTTAAAGATGTAGTCTTGTATTTTAAACATCTACCTTAGAAAAACTGAGAGTTCACTTCATCATGAGCCAATCGCAAAGTTTAATAATCTTGCCCAGTTATCAATTTATCCAGAATATCCAAAGCTCCTTTCTACTAGTCTACTRCAACTACAAAATTCATTAAACTGAAGTTGAAATGGATATCAATACCATACATCATCAGCAGATCTCTTAGTTATGATATCGTCAAGGTATAGACTGTGCAAGCAGAGATCTTCAAGTATTGATCTTCTGCCAAAGAGAAAGGAACGTTTAAAATGTGCCCAGTTCCTTCATGTTTCCCATCTGTACCCCCTGGGTTACCCACGGACAAGTATATGTATTTATAAATGTATCCACACTACCCATCTGAAAGTGCAAAATATAAAACGCTGGTCCTAAGAAAGCAATCAAAAGCACCGGAATCTCTACCTAAACGTCCCCAATCTTTTTTTGTCTGCTCCACTGCTTTGAGAGTGCTGGATAGCAAGTAACAGCGCAATAAATTACAAGCAAATCGGCACGAATCCTACCAAACTTATCGAGCGGTTTCCTCCCGGAACAAAACTTTGGAGGTCACTCAATCCTCTCCTACGACAAAGGGAAGTTGTTCCTCTTCCATCGCCCCTTCCCCCGGCTATGCGAGGGGAAACTCTCGGGGAAGGCGCACACCGCTTTTCCAGGGGACTTCCTTTCCGGTGCTGGCTGGTGACACTGAGCCCGGCGGGGGGGGATGCGAGGGACAGGCGGCCGAGGCGCCCGGGGGTCCCAGCCCGGCCTCCGCGGGAACTCTGCGAACAAAGTAACTTCCCGGCTGGGCGGCGGCGGGGCACGGCGGGGCAGCGGCTGCTCTGCCCTGGCCAGCAAGAGCCCGCGCGCCCGGAGAGAGCAGCCCCCGAGGGGGAGGCAGGTTCCCCGGAGCGCGGTGACAGCGCTTACCTCGCTCCGCGCCCCGCTCCGCACGCCCGGCGGCAGCAGCGCCGCGGAGCCGGGGCACGGGATGCTGCGAGGCTCCCGGCGCCTCTCCCTCCGCCTCTCTCCCGATCCTCAGAAAAGCCCTTCCCCCCCCCCCCCCCCCCCCCCCCCCCCCCCCCCCCCCCAGCCTCCCCCCCCGCCCGCCTCACTCTCTCTAGCTTTGGGGCATATATATTATATATTTTTTTTTAAGAAGCCAAGGGGAAGCTTGGTTGGGAGAAGCAAAGCCCTGACGCGCTTGGGGGTGGGTAGGTGGGGGGTGCGGCTGGGGGGGTTTCAGACCCTCGCACGGCAACACAGGCAGACCCATCCCCCCCCGTCTCCTCGGTCCCCAGCCGGGGGAGGCGGTCGAACCTCACCGCCTTCCACCGATCCCGCACCGGGAACGGGCCCTGCGCGCGATCCTCCCGCCCGGGGCAGCCGCCCGGACCCCAGCCCCGACCCCCATCCCTGCGGGGCCAGGGGGGCGGGGGACCCCCTCCAAATACGTACCCTGCCCGCCGGGGCTGCTCTGAGGACGCAGGATTTTGTGCGAGCGATCGTCTCCTTCTCCGGGAGCTCAGCCTCCCCTCCCCCCCGCCTCCCCTCCCCCGCCTCCCCCACCTCCTTTGGGGGGCCAGGAATCCCCCACTGCCGGCCCTCCCTCCTCCCCGCCCGGCCGGAGCGGCGATGCGCCGGGGCCGCGGCGCTCCATGGCCCCGGCGCTCCGTGCCCGCGGCCGGGATGCGCTGCGGCGGAGGCGCGGGCTGTCCCCTCCCGCCGCGGGCGCGGGTCAGCGGGGGCGGCGCGGGGCCGCCTCCGGCGGGAGGGGAGGCTGCGTCCCCCGGCCCCGCGGAGGGGCTGCGCGGCCCGGGGCAGAGCTGCGGCGGCATCCTTGGGATGCTGCGTGTGAGTCGGCAGGCAAGAACTCCGCGCCGGCCTTTCTGGGGGTCCCGGTCGTCCCCCTTCTTCCCCCAGCGGTCAGGGGGAAGTTTGGCTGCGGGGCTCCGGGGGGATTCTCCGGCCAGCGCTCCGGGGCCAAGGGAGTCGCTGCCCGTCCCTTCAGCTGCGCCCGTGGTGGTGGGCGAGAAGGGCCCGGGGGCGCCGGGGGGACTCCGGAGGTCCGGTCCCGGTGGGGCACCGGGGGACACGGGAGTGGCCGAGGGAAGGTCCCTTCCCTGACAGCGCCTGGTGTGTTTCTCAGAGGCACCGAGCATGCACAGCTTCCCTTTGCTTCAAAATCAGGCCATCGTAGAATCATAAATATATAATATTACACTCCTATGATATTATGAGTAGAGAGCAGGAGAGTTAAACGCATACATTGAGGAGAGGCAAATTACATGTAAAGGGCTTTACTGCACAGCTGCAGAGCGATTCTAAAATGAAAAATTTTAAAATCCTTCCAAGGATAAATTTAATTCCTGCTCRCATGTTCCCATATTGCCTGCTAGGCGAGAAAGCGTGCTGGATATCCAGCAACAATTAGGGGAGTTACATCTGGGTTTAGTACACATGGTGACTTACTCCTGATCAGTCGCCTAAAAATCCTGAGCTGGRAAATACACACTCTGTACCAGAAAATTGCGACTTGCACATTTCTTCTATGTCAGAATGAAACAGACGGCGTTAGGAAATCTTCTGGAGGAAATAAAAGAATCCATTCAGCCCCACACACGGTCCTGTATTATCGAGCAGAGGCCAAACTTGGGGCGGGGGGACCCCTCGGCTGCCCCTCGAGCGGTTCCGGTGCCCTGGGCAGAGGCTGCGCCGCATCTCGGAAACCCAAAACTGGACCTGAAAACCTCCCCCCACAGCTTCCATTACTGGCAAAACATAAATTTATCTTGAAAGTTTGCGTTTYGACATGTCAGCGTTTTTGCAACAATATAAATGTGCTTGAAAAATTTTTGATCGGCCTAATGGTTAGGACCTATTAGAAGCTGCAGAACATAGTCACAATCAATTCACTTATTCAGATGCATGAATACAAGCTTAGAAAAGTAATTACAGGCACCTTTTTTTGGAAATCTTGAGGCTGTGTGGTTTCCCCATGGGAAATATGAGTAATAAATTCCTACTAAAAAAAAAAAAAAAAGAAGCAGCAAATGTGCTAAGCATTGTTCTTATTTGTTTTTGTCTTTAATATTAAAAATTGTTGATTAAATGTTCCAGGTGGGTAAGGGTGGCTGGATGCAAATCCTTAATTTTAACTATTCTTTAAAAGAACAAGCAGAAAGATTTGATACTGGTAATTTATATCTTCTTTTCACTTTTTAAATTTTAGTTGTCTTTCTTAGGAGAAATGGGTTTTTCTGTTTTGGTGAACACATAAATATAAATCAACTGATCAGTATTAGCAAATCTGGCTATTTTGATTTTTCAACTAAGAGTTAACATTGTATCTATACACATTAAATACATCTGGTTAAGGCTTAAACTATTTTATTCAGAATATTAATTTCTCACCCTTTATTGTTACAAAATGGTAAGTAGTAGTACTTGACATTTTTAGTTCTTTATAGTTTGCATCGAGTTCTGTTTGTATGAAAACTGACATTCAATTAAAATTTATTTGAGATCATTTAAAATTGTTCATTAAAACTATCTCAAATATGTTCAAAGCATTTCAAAAGTATGTTTGCATTTTAAAATATTTTATKAAACAACTGCTATAAGGGCCTGTAGAATGGGAATTAAATGGGAAGCTTCTGGTAGCCATGGTTTTGACAATCTTAGAGAAGGCAGTTCTTATCCTCTCATACTTGGATTTAGCTGTAGATTGACAGAGGAAAATAGGCAATCTTACTTTTTCTACTCTTATGTTGATTTTTCAGCTTTAATAGTTCTTAACTGAACAACTCAAATGGATTGAAACAAAGAAGATATTCACCCTGCCTGCAGAAGAAAGTGCAGCTCTCAAAAGTTGCTTTCCTGCATCAGTTACATCCTGTTCCATCTGCTTAGCCCGGGCCTTCAGTCAGGCCAGTGGCWGCACCTTCCGAAGCTCAAAAGCAGCAAACATGTCTTTGATTGACTGTCTTAACTTCTGCCAGGGCACCACAGCAAGGATAAAGTTCAAGTCAGCTGCAATATCAAGTGTAAATTGAAGAGGTGCAGACAAAATTTCAACAAAACGTTACTTCATCTTTTTTTAAAATAATGAATTTTTGGGAAGATATTATGGAATAATATCCATACCGTCCAGCAAGGACGGTACTTGTAGGGATTTTGATCAAATTCATGGCATAATGAAGCAAGGGACATCTAAATAGTTACCCTGTACAAGGAGATTGTTACTTCAAGGTGGAAGAGCTTATGGATCTTTTTCTTTGAATGATTAGTTTTGAAAACAGAAAGTGCTCTCTGTGAGGTAGCAACAGACAAAAATTAATTTCAAGTGATAGGGGAGGAAATGATCCCCTTATCTAAAGTGAAAGGTAATTGGGCAAATGAAGTTCAGACAATCACTGGGGAAGGCAGAAATGGATAATAAATATAATCCTGTATAACAGTGCATCATTTTCGCTGAAGTTTTGTACTTAATTTGGCTTTTTGGTGTTTGGCAATTATTTATTTGTAGTTTAAATTAAATGCGTACTTCAAACCCGCTCATTAAATGAACAAATCTAGCCTACTTCGGGATTTTTTATGTTCCTCGAGTGGTTTGATTTTTGCAGATAAGAGTTGGAGCAGACTTCTGTCAGCACAGTGTCACAGCAGAAGAGGAACGGTAGACCACTGCTGAGTGACAGCCTATAGCTCTGAAATCTGCCATCCGTCCTCTCGTACGTTATCCATTCCCCATCCCCTGCGCTTCTGTGACATGTCAGACTTCCTGCACATGCACTGCAGGGCTCGTCTGTGCCTGTGCGCTCCAGTCAGCACTTCCCGAGCTCGTCTGACTCACGCTCCGATGATGCTTTCCTGAAGGATCGGGTGTGATGCACGTGTGCAAGGAACAGCTGAGCCATACATTCTGGGTGGTCTTTGCCAGGGCACGAGGATATGTGCTGTACATGAGCTCTGGTGCGTTGCTGTATGTCCATGAAACACACACACACAAAGTTTACAGGGGTGTTTTGCTAAGTTTTACATCATTTCCACAGGAATTTGAAAATAGGTCTGATGAATGACTAATATCRTCATTTCTTTAGTGGGGAGGAGGATTCTAACCTGCGTGACATTTTTAATCTAATAAATACATAGCTAGTTCTTAACACTAAACTTATCAATCAAATCAATCTCACGTAGTTTTCCAGTAAACCTTAGTGATCTTCTTTCAGCTGTGGTTAGGTGTTCCCTCCAACTCCTCATAAAATGCAGAACTGTGGTACTCTGCCTGTGGGGAAAAAGCCTGGAGCCACGTAGTGATGTATCTGTTCAACAGTGTGAAAGAGAAATTCCCTACTCACAGCCCTGCTGTAGTAGTCAACAGTGCCTGCTGGTAAACTTTAAATTGCCTGAGTTGCTTCATGTCATGATTAAAAGCCATTTGTTTCTTTCTTGTATTATGTTGCGTTTGGCAAAACAGAAGGGACAAAAGTCTCACAATTGCTTGCATGCCCAGCAAACAATTGTACATTGTCCAATTGTGCGGGTTTTTCTTATTCGTAAAAATATGGTCTAATAACACTATAGATACCATAGGACCTTTTCATTTGCCCATTGTGAGCAAAATGAAAAGCCGAAGTCTTGAATACCAAATCACAATTCTGTGAATTGTGAAACTGAGTAGGTATATCCAGCAGCTACAGAAAAACGACRGAACAAAACCTCAGACAAGCCATCATTGTTTCTTCCCAAATCTGCCAAAAATGGCTTTGGAATAATATTCAGCTTTTAATTAAGACAAATGAGAAATGTCACAAATTATGCATTTTACAGGTCACAGCAAACTCATGTAGAATGTAGAATTTCTCCTGTAGAATTTCTTAGACACTGATGTAATTCCAAGTTTCATTTAACATGAGTTTTTCGTGAAGTTTACTACTGTGTCAGAGGCTGAGATACTACAAATAACTCTAAAACCTGAATAGCAATTGCTTATGTTACTAATAGTAAGATGAAATATCTGCATCCTCCTGGATTAAAAATAGAAAATTAAATAGAGAGAATAAAAAAGAAAAGTATTTGTATTTTGAAAGCTGTAGAATTATATACTTGGAACAGCTCTAAAGATGAGCTGTTTTTCAGTGTTATAAATTTAAAAATATAAGTGGGAGGCCATCTATAGCAATAAAAGGGTTTTTGATTGGTTGGTTTTTATCAGTGATATGTATTCTTCAGCTCAGGGGAAGAAGTCCATTTCAATGATCAAGTGGACATATTTGTGCTCCTATTTTAGGAACATATTCCTTTTATAGGCATTAAACACAGTTTACTACTGGAAAATTTTCATTTATTATAACTGCTTCATGTAGCGTCTTTCATGTAAACATTATAAAAAGGATTTAGTGTTGGATTTAGAAGTTGGGGTATGGGGTTTT
The DNA here is from genome assembly GCA_018881555.1 of Amblyornis subalaris. NCBI lineage: Eukaryota > Metazoa > Chordata > Aves > Passeriformes > Ptilonorhynchidae > Amblyornis > Amblyornis subalaris. The sequence continues at coordinate 3,158,582 of JACAXG010000087.1, forward strand.
TTGCCCTTTGTTCTTGTTTTGTGTTTTATTTCTTTGGAGAACTCTTTTTTTTTYCCCCCTTTCAGGAAATTTCACATAATCTTTTCCATTCGTCATCAGCCAGGTTGCTGATTACCAGAGTAACTGCCAAGCTTTCAACTCCTTGTCATCAATGGGCTGTGAATGACAGACAGCATTAATGTTGGCAAGCTCCCACTCTCCTTTTTGCCTTTCCCAAATGTAATTAAACTGCACTAATACAGCAAAAGAAAAGCTGCAGCTTTATTTTACTCACCCTAATAACATAACAATTAAATCAGAGAAGCACACAATTCAGTCAAATAAACCCATCATGACAAGGAAATTCAGAGGTAAGGGAAGTGTGGATCTACCATTTAGAGAAAAACACGAGTGGAGTCTTCCTTTCCTTTCCTGGCACTCCAGTGACTGCACTGTTTGACCTTCTGCAAGACAATGAGTCCAACGTCTGAGGAACCACTCTTAGAGCCTGGGGAAAGGTCTCCAGTGTTCCCTCTTCGGTTGCACCTTTGGTTTAAGCATAAAGGGAATTATTAGCTCCTCCTTCCAGTGATCTGCTGTCTCCCTGGTAGGGAGCAGCTGGATAAGGAACAGAAAGGATGGGGGTCATAACGTGCAGTTCGAACAGCACTGCAGGCCTTGTCCACTAGAAAGACATGGCATTGTCCTGATCTTTCAGGAAGTCTTGAGCCTTTGTTTCAAAGTCCATAGTGGCTAGAGGATAGCCAGGAGTCAGGCAGAGAGAGAAACCAGCATCCTCACCTCATTTGCAGAGCACTGTGGGAATTTGTAGAATGCACATGTACCACTGAAGCAGATAAATTATCAGATGAATATATGTATACACACACACATATATATATATATAAAAATATATATGTTTCCCTGCACCAAGGCAAGTGGAGAAGCTACTGGCTCATAGAAAAGCAATGGAATTTCCCCATAAACCTCTCATTTCTTGCAGCAGTGTTCRAGGATGGGAAGCAAGTGCTCATAAGGAAGCTCAGAACTGCCTGCCATGAGCTCTGTAAGCACAGCTCTGAGGCTGGCAGGGGAGCCTGTCTCATCCTTCAAGCCATCCTTAAAAGTAACACAGTTGGCTTACAAGACAAAGCAAATTTACAGTAATGTAAAGAAATAGTTTGACTAAATGCTGACAGAAGAAAATAAAGGCTGTTAACACAGCTAGCCAGAAACAAGGAGCACCATACTCAAAATGGAAAGCATGAAAAAGCCAGGACCCTCCTCAGCCTCTATTGGACCAAAGTAGACACAACTTCAAACACGACAATTCTTAGGCCAGCCTGGCTAAACAGACTAAGTAAGTCTGCCTGCTTGTGCAATTTGGGTGACTAATAGTGACTGTTAGCTGACAGGTGGTACCTTATAAATCCAGCCTGTGCCAGATTCTCTGAAGAACTGTTCAGTACATACTGTAAGTAAATAAGTAAGTTCTGTGGAGTAAGTAATTTACAACTCTGAACAAAYTGTCCTGCAATGCCAAAAGCCGTTCAGTATGATGATAATTTTCCAGAGGAAGAAAACTTTGGCTGAAACCATCTTTTAGACAAAGTTTAGAGCAGGATGTTATGTGTTACATTTTTTTGTAGATCTGGAGCAGGGGCAATTTTTAATATGTTTGCTATTGTGGCTAAAGTGTAGTGAACAGTAAAATGGAAAAAAAGGGAGGCATGTAATACATAAAAATCTAAACCCACTGGAGTAAATGACTAGTTGTATAGAAGAAACACTAAAGAGATGGAGTTGGGGGTTTCTGTTAGATTTATTCTGGTGTAGTATTGTTGCTTTGAACAGGCAGTTGCAAAATGGCCCAAAAGACCTTTTGGTTGAGTGTCATGATTTTCTTCTTGATTCAGCAAAGATCAAGGCTGCGGTGTTCCAAGCCAGCTCCAGGCCCTCAGAGGGAGAAACAGCACATCAAACACCCACCTCATCTGTTTTTGCCATCAAGCAAAGAAAGAAGAGGCCACAAAGGACATGGAAAAAACATATCAGAAGGGCATAACTGAGCTTTCAGCTGTTCTTGTGTGTCARCCATAATTCTTGTTAGAAAAAAAAAAAAGGTGGCAGATTTGGTTCCTGTGTAGAAACTACCTTGAACAATTTAAAAGGCTTGCTCTGAGTTACCATGAATAGATGATTCCCAAGACTCTGTAAAAATTTAATCTGATTTTCAGACTGAATATTAAGTGAAGATTGGCAATAGGAATTGGCCCTAAAAAAGAGAGAAAATGCTTTTATTGCATGCAAGGTTTGCAGCATTTCAATGTGATGGCCTTTGATTGTCGTAGTGGGCAGCTACATTTGAGRGACTGCTAAAGGAGGCTTTGGTCCAGAACTACTCCTGGCTTAATCTCTTCACCTGAATAATACCCTAGGCACATGTTAGTATCTTTGAACAAAATTAGATATATTTACAAATACGTTGGGATCAGCCCAAGGCTCCTGGCCTGAAACTGCACCCAAAGCAGTAGGGATTGTGTTAAAAAGAAYGAATTTAGGTCTGGCACATATAACAGTGAGGAGGGAAATTCTACTCTTAAGATGGTTGAACACCAGGCAGCTCCCCAGAGACTTCCAGATGTGCAGTTTTGAGGGACTTTAATCCAACCAGAGGAGGTTTATTTCTGTGTTTGCAATATTACGCAACATTTGCATAGAAGGGGAAGGAAAAGAATATTATTTCAATGGTCATTGTGTGATTTAGTATTCAGAGATGGAATGGTTCTTTTGACTTTTTCCCTGTTAACTGACCGGGGCTTCAAACCTCATTTTCAATTAGACACAGATGCTATTGTTTATGGACTGGGTATGGACAGGAATTAAAATTACTTAAGAGGATGACATCTTATTAAGAGTCAAGGGCTAAACTCTAATGAGAAAAATCATGTTCTGCAAATGGTTAAAACTGTAGAATATGTTCACAGTTGCTTGTAGGAAAGAGGCTTCTGATGAGAATGGACCAGCAGTGGTTCTTCAGATTCGAAACCAGAGGGGCAACTTACTTCCACCACAGACTGGAATAACTGGTGCTATGGTTTTGTAGCAACCCCAAAGCATGGATTCAGGCTTAACACTGACTGCTATTGATATCTTGTCCAACTTCATTGTGGGATTGATTGCAAATGCCAGTCTAAACAAGCAAGGAGCAAAGAATTGATTGTTCAGGGGAATGAGCATGTTGTTTGGGGAGAGGTGATGTTTTCCTCCTTTCCTGTATTTTTCAGAAGTGCAAATCCAGTGGAACAGTTGCTCCAGCGATTCCCAAGAAACTGAGTGATTCCCACAGAGAGAATCTGATACCAGAGTGCTGTGCTATTTGCAAGAGCCATCCTGGAATACAGTCTGTCCCAGTGTACCTGAGTGAAAACTCCATTCACAGTGGAATGGGTTGGAGTTTATGATTAAGTTCTGTATAAAAGATGGGAAGAAAGCAGTACATTATAAGCTTTATTAGCTGCCCCTAGATCTACTGGAAAAGAAGGATCTAGTGTCATGTCATCATTTAAAAACTGCTGGATATTTGAGGTGCTGTAAAGTGGTATGATTTCCTTTGCATGAGTTGCAAATGGATGTAGAAGTTGCTAGGAACTGTTGAGACGTAGGAAAAGCCTCTCTCGAGCAGGACTCTAAGCAGATCTTTCTGATATTTTTAGTAAGGACTAGTATTTATTATTTGTTTGGGAATTTTGCAGTAGTTCCCAAAATTACCTAAAGATTACCTGGGAAGGCATTGTCAGGGCCCTGATTGCACTGATAGGTCTTAATGKCCCTGACCAGCCCCACCTGAGCCCTCCACCCACGTTCATCAAGAGCCCAGGAGCTCTATTTAAGCTCAGCCCCAGGTCTTTATTCTCTCCTTGAGCTTTGCTGGATAAGTTATGGGTCGGAGCCGTGCTGTGCAGCCAGATTTGGATCTGAACCCATATTCTGACTTCCCAGCTTGACCTGAACCTGCCTCATCATCGCAGTATTGCCTTAAGATCTGGAGTCTCGGTTGGACCTGACCACCATCTCTGGATTTGTCTGCTACATTCCGTGAGTCCCATGAGATGGAGCCTGGCCAGTGAGGCACCTGCCTTCCTCACAGRTATGAAGTAGAGTGGACTGTATCAAAGAGAGTTAATTAGACTTGAAATTTTGGGCTGGGTCATACACRGGTCAGGGAAGAAGTTTTGAATCAAAAGTGTTTGTTTAGATTGCGAGACTATAGGAAATCTATTTGARTATCTACCATCTCATTGCAACACCTTCTGATGAGATAGTGGAGGAGTTCAGAGTGGATGCTGGCAGTTCAGCTGGTTTTCTTATAACAAGAGGCAGAAATTAGCATTTTGTATTCCTTTTGAACTTGTAGGGGTGCAGGYTAGTGCTCCTCACTCTTGACTGGGGGCTGAAGACTGGGAAATCTTCTACCTGGAGTTCTTGTGGAGTAACAATTATTTAGGTCGTTCAGAAGCCCTTAATTCCAAAGGGAGAAAAACCAAAGTGTCCTATGCTTGCCAAATATATTTAAAGACAACCCATGATAAATGGGACTGTCTACTACTGATGTTCCTAGTGTGTCAGCCAGGAGTACTTCCCTACTCTTAAGTGTGGGTGCTGTGCTGAGACAAAACCCAGAGCACACCAGCCCCCAGTTTTCATGTAGAGATTCAAAGGAAGCTTGGAGTTTCTCAGCTGGAGAGATCAGGACTGCAGGGTGTGCCAGAGATGACTCTCTTTCAGTAGCAACAGTGTCATTCCTCAAAGAAAGAGGATTTGTTAGAAGTATCTTAAGCCMTGTTTGATTTCACTGGACCTAAGATAGTTCCTAAGTTTCTGGCAAACTTCGGAGATTATCGTGTGCTCCCCACAGAACGCATCACAGATGGAACTACTTGGAACTGGGAGTTTGAGTCCCTATCACTGCTTTGTGAAGTCAATGCTCATTTTATCTGTGATAATCACTGAGCAGCTGAATGGTTTGGGGAACTTCCAGTTCAGAAGAATTCCTGAAAATATCTCACTTAGATTTGATTTGGACTGCAATCAATTCTGAAAAGCCCCCTCAAATTTCCATTGAACTGCAAATCTTGCTTTTGAGCCAAATCTGGTTGGAAAACTTAAACCARCTAAACCTTGGATAGGGCCCTGTATAGATCTGATGTGTATGCAAGCAGTGTCATTGAAATAATTCGGGGTTCAGTCCTGGAAATAAATTGTCATGTCCAACTGAGAGCATTTCCAGGGTTAAGATTGTTCTTCTCCCTTTCTCATCCTAAAATTTGGGACAATACTTGTCAATCTCAAAATTGCAAAGGCCATTTCAGTAAGAAGTCCCCTCCATTAGGAAACRATGTGTGGGGTGCCTGAGCCAGCAATTTCTGCTCATATAACTGACACTGCTCAGGAGCCTTTTGTCAGGAGTCCCTCCAAGTAGCCTGAAAGAAATCTGGGCAGCGGAAAAACTCCAGACAGGTGCACTGAGGTACAATTGGTTTGGAGAAGCACATGAAAACACCCTAATAGATAGGATACAGCTGCTTAAAATTATGTAATTTGTATTGAATCTTCTAGAAAGATTCTTCTACTTTTATTTCCTTTCAAAGGTGATATGTGGGTGTCAACCTTTTGTCCTAAGTTGCAGCGATGATAAGTGAGRTTAACAGATATGGCTATGAATTGCCTTGAATTGGATCCTAATGCCTCCCTTATAATTCTAGTAAGCCATACAAAGCTGTAAAGCTTCTTCATGAAACACTGCAGTAGAAGTAATAGAGATTTCAATCCAAACAAAGCTCATTGTCCAGAATGAAAGATACAAAAAGCTGTTCAGGAATTTACAGTATGTAGCTGCAGAGTCTTCAGTGGGAATCCTGTGTGTATGAAAAATATAGAGAAGAGAAAGCAAAGCATGCAAAATGAATGAGTATTGGGAATCTGGTCCAGACAAAAAGCTGACGAGTTTTTTGGGCTGAACTGTGTGAGGTGACTGGCATTGTGAGCAGAGCCAGTCTCCTGCTATTTGAGTCCTGTTCTGGCCAAAAGGATGGCATCAGAGAAATACCTGACCAACCAGTTTCTCCTCCAGCTGGAACAACCAGCTATGCCCAAAGTTAGGAGTCAGCAGGTAAGAGGTGTTACATGTGTTAACACATGTGTTATTTTCTAGCATAGTCATGACAGTTTAGGAACCAGTTTCTCTCTTCTATTCACTGTATGGATCCAGTCTGTCATCTTGTTGTTTGCAAGTGGACAGTAGGGAGAAAAAAAAAAAGTTGGCACAGGGAGACCTGGATCCTTTCACACTACAGTTAAGGAATAAGGACAAGCACAAAGGAAAATTCCACAGTAGGAACTTTTTTGTTCATGGTGCCAAGAAAAAAGCATGAAAGATGATACTATGAAGGTTGGAAAATAGGAATCTCATGCCACTGATGTTAGAACCTCAGAAATAATGTGTCAAAGATGTTGGAACATTTAGAATACGATCTTTTACTGTTTCAATGTCATCAACATGTTGTTCTTGCTATTTTCTGTGACAAGAGGATTTATTGAGTCAATTTGTCTTCAGCATGTTAAATGTACTATGTGTAGGTGGGCAAGCTAACCTTATTTATATAGTATTACAAGGGAGAATGCTAACTCACTTTTGCACTCTTTAAAACTGTATTCCTTCTGACAGAAAATACCACACATTCAACACTCAGGCAGGTGTGAGAATACTGTTTCTTAAAAGAATGGCTTCAACAAAGAAGAAATATACTGGGGGGTAGCCCTACCCATGGTGTTGAAGATACACTGAAAAGTTTGTTTGACTCTTGTTGCTTTGCTTAAACTGCTCTCACACCAGGTACTCATCCATCTTCCCTACACAAATTCTCCCTCAGAATGAGACCCTAAGATATCTTTTCTYGCTGATTCTGAAATATTGGTCCCCTTTCTGCTTCATGCATTGCTTTAATCTTCTCAGCTCCACCTTTTTACTTAATTTTGTGTTGCTCTTCATGATTTACAGGAAGGATTTTTTCCCTTTTTCTGCCTTGATATTAATTTTGTTACCCCTTTCCCACAGGTGTTGGTAGAGCAAATGAAACTCAACCCTTATGCATTTTTCTTGTCTTTAACCTGGGCCACTTTAAATTTGCTCTATGATCCCAAGGGGCTCAGTTCTTCAGTSTGCTCCTTCTGACCGAGTTGCTTTTTGTCACCGTCTGGTATAACCTGTGCAATACAACATCTCTCTCCACTGCTGCACATACTCAAATCCAACTGGAAGTTGGGCTACTTTGTGTTAATTCCACGTCTTACTGCAGTAATCAAGAGACTCCACCTCTCTAAGAGTTGCTTCTGACTGAGGTGGTCCTCATACAAGTGATCTTCATACTACTGAACTTAATGGCTGTTCTTTTCATGTCCCCTTCCCCACTTGGTAGCTGCCAAACACCTTTCGTGTTTTCCCTGTTACTTTTCCTATATGCCCATTTCCTGTAGATACATACAACTGGGATTGTGACTGCGTGTATTCCTGTACCTATGTTCCCTGATATTTTCCTGCAATCTGTTTGAGATCAGCAGTTGTTTATACCCTGAGAGCCTAATTTAAATACATGCTCTTTACATTTTTAACTTTTGCCCTTTGATTTTTCTCTGCACAAATTTCCCTTCTCCAAGCAGATCGTTCCTCCAGTTTCATCTTTTTCAACCCTTACTTTTTAAATGTTTTCTAAGCAGCTTTGTATTTTCTACACTTTRAATGGCTGTTGGTCAAAACCCAATATGTACATTTCAACAGAATAGTCATCCCATGTAACTAAAATATCTAACAGCCCTTTTACCCCCTAGCAAAGGTAGGTTTGGTAATATTTCTAGATGATTAATTAATCCTTAAGTGCCTTCCTGTTTCTGAGAGGGATGCCATATGTTTGACTTTCCCCCCTTCAAGCAGAGGTGAYGTAGCTGCTTTTGCTAATCATGTGAAAGGTGGTATCATATGCAGAGAGAGGATAACAAGCAGACTGAAGCCAAACTAGTCTAAAGGGTTCACAACTTGAGAAGCATGGTCTGACACCTCATTCCTTTTCCTCCCCACTCTGCCAAATATTTCTTCAAAACATGACTGGCTTCTTCTCTTGCTAACATAGTGGTCCTTGCCATRCTGTGTCTCATGTCATAGATACTACAATCTGTTCTCCTTTGGCTTTATAACAGCAACCTTATTCAAGCTAAGCCATTAGAAGCCACAGTCCTTGGATGTCAGYCTCAGAGCTCAGTCTTTCTTCCCCTCTCCGCTTTAAATTGTTGTATTGGCTTTTCACACTGAGCAGAAAGTCATCAGTTACCTTTCAGCACTCAGTGCCTGTCTGGTGACATACCTGTCACCCAGCAAACACCCTGCTTCTGCAAACCAGTAGGGACCATCTCCCTTCCCTGCTCTCTTTAACCAAACCCGTGTGCCTGGAACATTGTGCTGGATGTTGTGCCTTGCAGCCTCACTCATGGTCGGGTCAGCCCCTCAGTTGCACCGCAGTAAACTTCTCATTCTTCTGAATTTTGCCATTAATGATATTAAATGTCCAAAAGAAACAGTCCAGTCCTTAAATATCAAAACTATGACGGTGSTTTATGGAGATGTACATCTCGTTGTTCACTATGGTGTCTCAAGGAGGAGCAATCTCGGACTGAAAGTTTTTTCATGGCTGAGGTGTTTGTGTGGTCACTCTTGCACACAAGGACCCTTGACATCTAAATAACCCTCTTTTCCTCAGCAGAGGTAATTTTAGTGCTTCTGGTCASTTGAATTCACTAATGCTTGAAGAATTCAGTTAGTCTGGAACCCTTGCTGTCTGACAAGTTTATTAAAAACTGTTAATGACTTGTGGAGGTACTCTGGGAGAGAGATGTGCATGTGCACAATGAGAATATGATTGCATCAGTGAAAACCCTAGAAAGAAGCTTTTAATGTTTGTGGACATTATATTGATCTCGAGCTGTTTTATTGTTGCAGACCATGTTTATCTCCCCTCACTGTCATTCCTGATAATGTTGCCTCACCTTCTACAACTCTTATTGGGTGTAATGCATTCTTATACCAGCACTTCCCAAAGTTTCCACGGGTAGAAGGTTACAGGTGGCATGAGATTTCCTTCTCTTGTCTTTTGTAGTTCAGGTCATCACCTGCCAAATTAGGCCTGCAAAAAGCCCCAAGTGTGTGTATCCTTTGAACATATAAAATTATGTATGTAAACTGCTTTCMAGAAGTTCTACCAGTTTGTGGATTTGAGGATATTGTAACCTAGCACAAGGCATTTGAAAACATAGTTCTGTACCAGTGTTATAGAGCGAGAAGTTGGATATTTCTTTTCTCAGTTTTATTGCTTTTCTTGAGAGAACAAAGAGTTCTGGTGGCAGAGGTCACATCTGTATCTGCATTTTGGACAGTGGCAAGCACTCAACACAGTCATTGGTACATGGGCAGGCCAATTCACAGACAGGGGTGCTTTAATAACATGTCTAAACTCAGAACTTGGGCACTCTGTTAAGGTCCTCCAGGGCTCACACAGTACGAATCAATTTGGTAATGATGTTGGGTACTTTAAAAAAGCAAGGCTAAACAAAAATAAATAAATAAACACCCCGAACAACCACCTTGAGCTGTGGTCTCACTTGAGACCTGAAATTTGGATATTATTCAAACCACAAAGCAAAATGYGTGCAGGGCAGTACAACTAGTAGCTGTTGAAACAGGTCCGGAAGTTAGAAGAATCTCCACTTAGTTTCAGTGACRCAAATCCTTTCAAAGACAAGAATTCAGTGCACTGGAGCAGGTAAGATTTGCGTTATTTCTCTAAAGTGGATGAAATGACAGTGAAATAACATAAAAATGTATTTTTGATACCTGATTGTGTTAGGGCTTTAGCTGAAGTGTAATTACACTAAGAAAGCATGGCTGGTAAAATGAGGRCACTGTAAAATGAGGTCTGTGGTGCCCGCGCTGTAACCTTCATGGTTTTGGATTTTACTGTGAATGGAAAGAATTACAGAGGTAGATTTGCCTAATTATGAACAATAACAGGTGAGGTACTTAAAATTCAGGGTAAAAGAAGCAAACAAGATGGAGTTGTGGTGTCCCTGTAAGCTCTGTGGAGCAGGCTCTGATTTTTTCTCAGCATTTGCACCATGCCCAGATTMATGGAAGGACCCTAATTATGGATCTGGAGCAAGAGAATAGAAGATAAATTAATCTTCAAGACACCCAAATCACAAAGCAATAGCATCTGAGAGGAAAATGTCATTAAACATGCTGCAAACATGCTAAAATTAAATCTACTAAGGGGATGCTTAGTCAGAAGATTTTACAAAGTYGGGTGCTTTGTATACAAAATTCCTATTATGGTCTGCATGTATATTAGGCAATAATTTCCAGCTTCCTAAACTTGTTATTTGTTTAAATTTTTCCTAATTACTCTCCTTAATTTTGGTTCATTACTTCCCACCATGTTACACCACGTAAAAGAACAACTACAAAGTGAATAGTGCTTATCACTGTCCAAAGGAAAGTATTAAAAAAACCCCTAAACCTATTAATTCTGCAACTGTGCTAAAGCATCTGTGCTGTAGCAAGGTCACCACAAAAGAAGATTCTCTGGTCTAGACTCAGTTCCACCAATACATGATTCTGGATGCCATGCAACTTTCACTGATGTTAATGTTACAACTCACAGAGTTTAGTGAYTTGTGTTGAGTCATGCAATCTTGTTGCTTGATTTACTTGGAATAAAACTTGGAATAAGAAAGGAAGTGAATGATGAATAGAATAGAATTTAACTTTTTTCGCTGAAAAAAACATTCTAGGGGGAGGATGAAAAAGGGGAGTAAACAAACTACTGGAACAGGCAAAAATATATCTAAAAATTGAGGCATTTGAGTTGTTACACAAAGGATTTCTAAGCAATGCTCAGATGTGCTCTTAAACTTTGTCTTCTGCCTAAAGTACCCCTGAAGCAAACCTGAGTTCGCACCTTTGATGCCTGGTTCTGGGGAGGTTCATGGATTCTCTGCTTTCCTGGAAAAGCCCTAACTAGAGAGATGATGATTTTTTGGAATAGGCTTATCTTCAAATCCCCTTTTGTATTTTTCCTTTTTCTCCAAAACTGTCCTAATCATTCAACTACACAAGGCCAAATAATAACCTCAACWTTATTTGAACTACTTTCCTTATGAATCCGGCCACTTCTTTCCAAATCCTCATTYTTCAGAAATTAAAAACTTCAGGTCAAACAGAATGTTTCCTTTCACTTGAAAAGGAATGTTTTTCCTTTCCTTAAAGCCAAAAGTGTAACTGTGGGTCATACTGAAACCAAATGTATATTAGATTCAGCTACCAAAATCATTTATTAACACAGCTCTCTGGCAGGGTGTTTTTCATGGCAAATTAACAACTATAGTATGCTTTAGGACTTTTGGATGAAAAGGATTATAGAACTGGAAGGGATCATTAGGTATATTTAATTTGCCTTTAGTAACATGGTGGAGGAAATAATCAGTATATTAAACATACATGAAATATTTTTGGAATGTGTAGTCTCTTGGAAAGGAATGAATAGTTTGTATTATTAGCTGGAAAATGAAGTATATATAATCCACTGTGTGTGGTTGTCATCAAAGCCCTACTAGCAATGCAAGTCTAAATGTGCTATTTTTACCTTCTTTTTCTTTCCTGCTTTGTTTGTGGCTTTGGCAGAATAAAAAGAGACCTGGATAAAATGAGAGAGATTGTTTTGCATTTATCATGATTGTGTTTGAGGTGCTGTCTTCAGCGTGAAGGCACAATAAGCTTTTCATTTATTATTTGCATTAGAGTAGGGCATAGGAGCCCAGGCTGATATCAAAACTCCMCCATTCTAGGCACTCTGTGCTCATGGGGAGGAGGAACAGGCTCTGCATCTGAAGAGTTTATRATAAAACAGTTATGGCAAATGATGAGGAGTGAACAGAGCCACAAAGGAGTAACCCTGTGTTCACCCTGTACCTGGAACATAATGCCAATGTTTGATTTCTGGTCTGCTGACTCCCCTGATCCTTATTGGATGAGTGTGATACATGAGTCACTAGAAAGTGCACACATATATACCTGTGTTATTTTAACTTTGTTGTGACTGAAATTTAAAAATAAATATATTCCTTTCACCTCCCAAAGCTGACCTGGCAAGAACACTTACTTGAAAAAGCTGGTGGTAATGCCATGTAAGATATTAATCAGCCTTAAATCCATACCCTTTGTAAGAGAAAATGGGATGGTACATGCCTAGTCTTATTTTATTTCAGTATTTTAACAACAGATGCAATGCTGCCTTTGTTATTATCCTTTATTCCTCAGACAGTGTTCCCCCTCCTAATTATTACTTGTCGTCTTTAGTAAGATTGAGAAATGGCATTTTTTTGAGCTCAGGTAAATATCAAAGCAATCTTACTTGTAATGACAGAGCTGCTTTCACTGGGGAGTGAAGTGTAATGAACTAAAAAAGGAATTTAATATGCTTTCCAAATTAAATAATGTATTAATTTCTTCTGAGCAGAGGTCCCCAGCCCCCTTGAAAACAGCAGTTCTTGTATAAATGCCTGCAAAGTTCGAGGGTGGTTTAGCAATCRGTAGCCAAGAGGCAAAAGCTGTATTAGGGCCATCTCCTTCAGCTGGAAGTTGCCCATCACAGCCGTGTGTGGGCTTTGCCCCACTGCCTGCCCAGGACACCCTGTGCGGGGACTCTGGACTGTGTCCTTCGTCTCTTCCTTGASTTTGCCCCATCCCCACGGGCCGTGGAGCACCTTACTGCTGCCATTCCCCGCTGTGTGAGCCCGGGGTTTGCTCTCTTGTCATTCATCTCAATGTGTGGCATTTTCCTTGCCCTCACTTGCTGGAATCAGAATTACACCGCCCTCAAAAATGGCTGGGTTTCAGCTTTTGTGATTGCAGAGAACGGTTTGAATATAGAAATTCTAAAGGTTTGAAAATCAAAGGCATGTTAAAAAAACAGGCAATTTTTCTTTAGTATTTCCTTTAGGCAGATACTCTTTTGTTTTAGGTACGTGTTTATTTAAAAGGRATAGAAGATAAGAAACTCATTCAAGTCAGTAGTTTTAACTTCTTGCAGAATTCTTTAGGTTTGTGCTGACAAATCAGTGCATTGAATGATTTTTTTTTTTCCTGGCAACATTTTTTTCCCTCTCTGAAAATAATTTTTTATTTCAGAAAAGGAGCAAAAAAAAAAAATCCCAAACAATTTTAGGTAGAAGTTAGTGATTACTCTCCGAAGCATGGCTTAGGGTCATTAAAAGCAATGTTGCTGAGAGCAAATATGGGCACAGGCAAGAGCTTCATTCCTGGGAGATGGGAGCACAGATTTATTCCAGCAGAAAGGGGAGGGGGGGGAACTGTGACGTTTAAATCCACCTCTCTCAATGAAACTCCACAGAGTCTGAACTGCTCTAAACACATCTGTACCTGCAAATGTGTAAACCTCTGGGTGGAAACGCACAGAGCTAAAACAAAGAAGGCACAGAAGCCTGTATTCCACCACTCTCTACAGAATAACCATAACTGAGGCATTCTTATCTGGGTAGAGAGAAACAGACTTTCCAAATCTTAAGAAATAAAGGAACACTCCCTGAAACTGAGAAATTTGCAGGCTATTGCAGATACAGTGGAACTGACAGAGCTGGCCAGAAATTTGCCTTTTAAGAACTACTTAAAAAAAAAAAGTAAATCTAATTTTGTTCATTAAACTCAAATCCATTTCATTTAAATCAATACTTAATGAGGGAAGTGATCTTTCTCACCACAGGAAAAAAAAAAAGGCAAGGRTCTGCTTCACAGGCTTAATTTTTCAGTTCCATTTCTCTGTATATTAGTCTTGTTATTTCAAAACAAGCCAGTAGTACTCATAGATATCCTTTGTTTTTTATACCAAAGTGACAAAATGTCATTTTTTTCCCGTTAAAACGTAAATAAGAAGCTGTTTCAATCAGAACTCAGAAATAGCTACTCATCATTATTTTTCATGTAAAAGCTTAACTTCTCCTGTACCATGGTGGTGACTCAGAGAGTACTCACATCACACATTCTTCCCAATACCTGGAGTCGAGGTCAAAGTAAGAAAAATATGTAAGCAAAGCACGTTGGGTTATGACATTTTCCCTCCAAACTTTTTTATTTTATTTTATATTTTCTTAAAAATATTTCTTCTGGAGAGGGGCATTGGAAGGCATTTCCTGCGAGGTAGGTGAATGAATGACTGACTGACTGA